>JBBPBX010000675.1:73475-103046 GCA_038048925.1 Garcialebias charrua
TTAAATAACGAGCTGGGTGAGAGAGAAAATGGAAACACTTGGGCTGAACCCTGATTGTGGACAGGTGAGGGTGGCATGCTGAATGGAAAAACACTGACAAGGTTTACTGGGAGTAAATGGAATATAGCACAAGAAAACAGAACTTAAACACAAAGATCTCAAAACACAACACAGGGAATACAAATAAACTTTAAATAACTAACAGAAAACATACTATGACAGTTATGAGGATTAGTGAACCCATTGAGGGCTGGTAGAAAACTCATTCATAATTCATTCAACATTTATTTATACAGGTCAATCCCACCGAGCCTTGGGGACTCATTTACAAGAGAGACCTGATTTTAACAAAGAGTAATGACAACAACAGACAACAAAGACAACAGCAGGCAATCATAAAAAGCATATGAATTGAGAAGAATAAATACAATGGTCTTAAAAAACGGCTAGGTTGTAATGCATAACGTTTTAATGCTGGCTGAAAGAAACCATTAATTTCCAGACTACGGAGCAAGTCCGAATATAAGCTGCACCCACTAAATTCGATAATAATAACAATTTTGTACATATATGGACTGTTCTTGGCTATAAGCCCCGGGTGTTTGCATTGTATTTACATATACGAGGTGAACGAGGTGAGCCGCCTGGCCTTGTGGTGCGGACACAACAATCTCACTCTCAACGTGGAGAAGACAAAGGAGATTGTTGTGGACTTCAGGAAGAGGGATGCCCAACATCCCCCTCTGACCATCAACAGCACCGCAGTGGAGAGAGTAGACAGCACCAAGTTCCTGGGAGTGCACGTCTCAAAGGACCTGTCCTGGAGCAGGAACACTGCAGCACTGGCAAAGAAGGCTCACCAGCGTCTCTACTTTCTCCGCAAGCTGAAAAGGGCTGGAGCTTCAACCCCCATCATGAGCACCTTCTACAGAGGTGCCATAGAAAGTGTCCTGACCAGCTGCATCACTGTGTGGTTTGGTGCATGTACTGCATCCTGCCGCAAGAGCCTCCAGCGCATTGTGAGAGCAGCTGAGAAGATCGTGGGCACCTCCTTGCCCTCACTGCAGGACTTACACAGCAAACGCCTCACTCGGAAAGCCCACCGCATGGCAGGTGATCCCACACACCCACTACACAGCTGCTTCAGACTGCTGCCATCAGGAAGGAGACTGAGGAGTCTCCAGGCTCGAACCAGCAGACTGAGAGACAGCTCTGTTCATCAGGCAGTCAGAATGCTAAACACTCTGCCTGCTCTGCCTCCCCTCCCATTTGAACTGCCTTAACACTAAAACTTTCTCACATACTATCACTCAACACAAAGTTTTTAACACTAGACTCTGTGTCACCAAACGGGTTTTCACTAAACTCTCGGTCATGTGCTCATACAGTTTGCACTACTTCTCATACTTGCACTAATGTCTGTATTACATCACTGCCTATAATCATAATACTGTTTACATTCTCTGTTTACATTTATTAATACTGTTTACTTTTATTACTACTGCTTACATGTAATTACTACTGTTTACATTTATTTACACTACTCTAATATCTACACCACTGCTGGTACATATACAGTGTGCTCTGAACGGTCTTATTTAGGGATGCCCAATGTGCCTTACTGCATATGCCACTTTTTGCCTCTACAACAACATCAACTACTACCTCATACATATACTGTGTACATTGACTCATACGCTGCTTTGCCACTTTGCAAATGTCAATGCTAGAAACCTTTAGTTTATTTTAGTTATACTTTTTATACTCTTTTTTTATACCACTATGCAAAAAAAAAAAAAAAACAACTCAGGACAGTGTTAGTTTTACTATTTTTATGCTTATGTCTATTATTATATGTTTCAGTGTTTCAATGTTTAGATGTTTACTGTTGCACCGAGGGACTGAGAGAAACGCAATTTCGGTCCTGTGTATGTCCTGCACTGTACATATTGCAGATCTGACAATAAAGTTGACTTTGATTTTTGACTTTGATATAATTTTTTTTTTTTTTTTTCAACATTTAATTAAATACACACTGGTAACATACACAAATTTTTACAGTAATTATTATTTTTTGAACAGTGCCTGTAACACAGATGGTTAATAATAATAATAATTAAAATAATTATAAACACTACGATTACAATAGGCCTTCGCAGCGCTTCGCTGCTCAAGCCTAAAAATACAGTAGCCTACTGTACTAGGAAGGCGGGATTCCAGGGGGGAGAAATCCCCCCTCACCAAGATGTATTTCCCCCTTCACATTCTCTCCTCCCCTCCCCATTTCATTGGTCCACTGTTACCTGTTCAGTAATTTTATTTGTCAAATTTTTGTTATTATTATTTTAACCTTTATACAGGTAGTCTCATTGAGTTACGAGGACCCAACCCCCAATAGAGACGTGCATTGGGCTGTTCTGTGAGCGTCCGGGTGTGACGAGGCTAAATGTTTTGGCAGCATGAAGCTCATTAGCTCGTCAAAAACTTTTTAAAAAATCCATAAATTAGCCACAGCATTGTATAAGTCACAAAAGTTCAAAACCAGTGTTAAAAGTAGCAGCTTATAGTCTGGAAATTACGGTACCAGCTGCAAGAGAGATTCATGTTCACTGACAAGAAGTTAATGGGACTTTCTCAAACCTTAAGCACAACCTATAAAAAACATTTAAGTGATTGTATGTAAAGATTTTTTGATTTTATTCATTATTTCAATCCTGTGCAGATTAGCAAAAAATCTACAACAAGTTCTAACTTGTGCACCCAACTCTTAAAAAAACAAATAAACACTCACGTTGTATAATCACGTAAATATGGAAAATAAATAAATAAAATCCCGAACTTATCATAAGCTAACAGGCCATGATGAGTCTGCAGGGAATGAGGTGGTTTGGGAGTCTGGTACGGATGTCTCTGCTTGTTCTATACAATTACATTTTTCTGTACTGATTTTATTGAGTTCGGTCTAAAAAGAGACATTTGGACTCTCCTTCAGCTCTGGCCCTTCACCAACAACAAATTTGGGCTGTGAGTTTCCACTTAATTGGATTAATTTGAATTTGCTGGGAAAACATCATTATTGTCGAGCAGTGCCGGCTGAGCAACCAGACATCAAACATAAAGTACATTTTGGATTTATGAAAAATATGGCTTTCCATAAAAATAATAATAACAAAAATACTATTACAAAACTGATATACTACTTTGACTATAGGAAGAACGCTGCAATTATTTTTCTACTTTTGTAAAATACTGATCAGTTTGTGCCTGCTCAGTTTGCAGCTATGGGAACAACCATACCAATACTTTTTAAAGGGTTTAGACTGAAATAAACTTGCTTGTGTAAGGCGTCTGACTCATAACAAGTGCAAAACACTAACAGTGTGCAACTGGTTAAACAGCCCTGTGAACTGGACTAATCAAGCACAAAAGCTAAACTATGTGGAAAAGGGCATAAAGGATGAAAAACAACCTAAATGTATTCAGTACACTGCCTAAAGTTGTCAAAATACACAATAATGTTTCAGTTAAACTCATTTACACAAGAATGCTTTTATAAAAGGCTATTATCCTGAACATGAAGAGTTTCTTGGGCTTTTTATGTGTTAGTTTTCTCATACTGAGCTGCTGTAGGATAACAAAATGATGCACCTTATATTTATTGTGATAAAACAGCCATGGAAATGATAACACAATTGGAATTGCCTCATAAAACAATGACAATTTGTTTTTGCAGAGGTGGAATTTATCACAGTCCCATATACTGTAGTACCTTTTAAGTTTTGTGTGACTTTCACAACCTGACGAACAGTTAAAGCCAACAAGCCCGTGGCCCGTCTCTCCGCTGCCTAATGGCCTACTCTAATAGCTGTTTGTCTTGTTCCAGGGTAATTGGGGAGCAACCGACTCTGCAGCAGAGCCCACAAGATTCTTCTGCTCCTGCAGCCCCCTCTGGGTCTTCTGCTTTGCAGGTGCCAGTTTTTGCTCTGACATTTTCATAATTGCCGTTTTCCCACACGATGGACAATGGTTGCTCTCTCTAAAGGTAGCTGTGGAAATGAGCTGGAGATGAAACGCTGTAATGGACTCATCAATACGTTGAATAAGGATATATTTTATTTCCTTTTGTTTTTGTGTTTCCTCATCTGAACCATTTGTTTTTAAGATACACTTTTAGTGAAATGTTTATTAATTTATTTATTATTATTATTTTCGATGTGTTTCAAAGAAGTGTGAGAAAGGGAGATATCAGCTACAAAACTGCTGGCGCCGCGTCTTTCACGCACGCGTACATGTTTCAATTAATAATAAATGTATAATTTTTACATTTCTTGTTTCGTTTTTGCACGGTGCGTTTCTAACGTTTACAAAGAGCAACTCCGTCTCTCTCTGCGCGCTCGCAGGAGAGAGATAGAGGAGCGCCGTTTGAACACTCATTTCTCAGTCCAGCCGAATTCATGCTGACACTCTGGTTTGTGCAGTTTGCTTTCTGAAAACTTCTTTCTCCCTCTTTTTAATCCTCTAAGGGAGCGCAGGGAAGGGGGGAGAGGGAAAGAAGGAGAGGCCAGCACTGAATGCTGACAGGGACATAACTTGCCTTCCCTGCATACCTTGTTTACAGTCTTGCTTTCTGCTGCTATAACCCTCTTCCCTCAATGGAGCCATAAAAAACAAATAGGGGCTTTTAGAGAAATTGCCCGCATGTCGAAGATTAATAACAGTTGCACAAGTTCACCCAAGAAAGTCTCCAGAGGGAAGGATGATATTGGAAAATTAAAAGTGTCACATCTCTAAATTGGAGTGAGTCAGTGCTGAGGCCACTTCCAGACCAGCTTATTGAGAATCAAGGCCTTGGTCTACCTGCCTGTCAAAGAGCCTCATTAACTATTTACTTCTCCTTGAAGCTCCTCTGCAGGAGTTTAATGACGAGCCGAGGGTGGGATCAATCCTCTTTGTCTGGAGAGAGGCGGACTGAGAAGCACAAAAAAAAAAGAGTCTCTCCGGTCAGGGATTAGGTAATCGTTTCTGCTTTTTCGCAAACATTTGAAAAAAGAAGTAAAGAAGTATCTTATCTGACCCCATCGCTGAACAAACGGTCGATTGAGGTGCTGTTTTTTGGATAGTTGCTTGTGGAAAAACAAACAGGCGAAAATGACATAATTTACACTTCCTCCATCATGTTTACAATATACTGTAAACAAATGTAGGAATATTTAATGTAACAATGTTCTTGTTTTGCATATTTATACTGAGTCCACCTGTTTATTTAGACAATGGTTCATTGCTGTTACTCTATTTATTTATTTATTATTATTATCATTATTATTATTATCATTATTATTATCCATCCAACTATCCATCCATTATCTTTACCTGCTTCTTCCTTTTTGGGTTGTGGAGGTCACTGGTCCCCATTTCCAGCAGTCAATATGAGAGGTGGGGGACACCCTGGACAGGTCTCCAGTCCATCACAGGAACACACAGAGACAAACAACCATTCACTCTCTCACTCACACCTAGGGACAATTTAGAGTTACCAATCAAACCTAACATGCATGTTTTTGGTATGTCGGAGGAAACTGGAGTACCCGGAGAAAATCCACGCAACACGATGAGAACATGCAGACTCCATCCAGAAAGGCCCAATGGCTGGGATTTGAACCAGCAACATTCTCGCTGAAAGGCAACAGCAACTGTGTCCCTGTGCCACTATTATTCTTATTATTATTGCACAAATTTATAGAAAAAACTGAATCATGAAAAGGAAGCAATTCATTCCTTTATTCATTTTCCCTTTCATTTATTTATTTTTTATTCTTTCTCTTCGTCTTCTTCCTAAAATCCTTTTGGCAGGTTTTTGACTCTTTTGGACCATGTTTCCAAAAATGTTGCATTTATTTAAACAAATATTTGCTTTGTGATCATTTATATTGTTTTGCACATGTTTGGTCATGCATTGCCATGAAACAATGCAGGTGTGTCATGATCGGTGTCTTGTGTTCATTATTTAGCTTCACTTGTGTTTCCAGAATTCTTCAGTGTTTCTGTTCCCTCTGGTCCTCATCATCACCTGTCATTTAGTATTCTTTAAAATCAGTCATTTTGTTTCTTGGTTGTTCATGCATTGTGCCTTACAAACTCATATTTGTCCTTCGAGTCCACTTTCGAGTTTTCACTTGTGAGTTTGTTTTGCTGCCTCGTCAGCTTTTGTGTTGTCTCTTGTTTAATAAATTTGTTTATTTTTACTTGAGTCCTCCAGAGTTTTTGGTTCTGCACTTTTAGGTTCACCATTTTCAACAAACATGCCAAAAAGTATTTATTAGAACAAATAACTGGACAACATTGTGAATTTTCATTTAACCTTCCTAGCGGGTCGAGATCCCGCACACACTTATGATGTTAACGGGTCAGTTGTGACCCGTCTTAAATCAGCCAAAAAATGCCCTCAAAACAGTGTTTTTTTAAGAAGTATTAGAACACATCGCTAAAATAACATATGACAAAGTTAGTGAGGTCACAGTGTGTTTATGATTTCAGTTTTGACACTGATTATTGGTTGATAGTCTTATACCATAACTGGGTCACAAATGACCCCAGCGCGGCAAGTGCGTGTTGTTTTATAAAAAATAAAATTTAAATTTAAATAAAAAAAATAACATTATGACAAAGTTAGTGAGGTCACAGTGTGTTTATGATTTCAGTTTTGACACTGATTATTGGTTGATAGTCTTATACCATAACTGGGTCACAAATGACCCCAGCACGGCAAGTGCGTGTTGTTTTATAAAAAATAAAATTAAATTTAAATTAATTTTTTTTTTTTTTTTTTTAAATAAAGGTTCCAGACAAAGTCAAAAAGCCTTGATGCAAAAAAAATAATTTAAAAGACAGTATCATGATTTAAAATTTAAAACGGGTCACTACGGACCCTAACACCGTAGGAAGGTTAAATACCGTATTCTCCGGCGTATAAGTCGCACCTTTTTGCCTACATTTCTAAGCCCTGCGACTTATAGGCCGGTGCGACTTATACGTCGATTTTTCCAATATTTTGGTCATAATTTGACTTTGGTCAAAAACTCCAAAAATGGTGCAGTACCAGTTTCGGCCGCTATGGGCGCTAAGAAACCCTTTACAGTACCTACACTGTTGACATCTGCCTGGTCCAAAAATGGTGCAGTGACACAGAAGATGAAGACTTCAATGGTTTTGAATAAATAAATAAAAACCATAAAATAAATACAGTATCTGTTTCTGTCATCATTTTAAACTGAGACACGTTTTTTACTGTAATGTCAGCTAATAAAAATATATTTTTATGTGTTTATCTTTAAAGATAAATGATGAAAGACACAAAATATACAAAAATTATGTTCATTTATTAATGAAAAGTTCAACTAAGACACATCAAACAAAATACTGTAGTTTTTATGTGATAATCTTGTCAAAAGTCCTTCCAAACAATTTGGCAGCCAGTCCATTTTGGGCAAAACACCAGTTCACGTGAGGTGCGACCTATAGGCCGGTGCGACTTATACGTTGATTTTTCCATTTAATTGGGCATAATTAGGTTGGTGCGACTTATACTCCGGTGCGACTTATACGCCGACGAATACGGTACATTGATAGCTGATTGAAGCAGTGGCAGTTCTGCTCTTGACATATTACGCAAGGTTTCAGCTTCAGCAGTTGTCAGCCATGAACTCACACTGCATTTTCACATGAAATGCAATTTCTCTAGTTAAACAAACAAACAAACAAACAAAAATTCAGATATAATTTGGGTTATACTTTTGTTTGTATCTGTATTTTCTGGAGATAATGACAAGTCTAATGTTCATTTGTAATGTATTACCTGCAGGTTTTTGCTTTTATTTGCCCCACCAGCTATTAATTTTACATAACTTGCTCATGTTTACCACCAAAATATTTGTACAGTTTTTTGTTTTTGTTTATTTGTTTGTTTGTTTGTTTATTTGTTTGTTTGTTTGTTTTTGGACTATAAAGCACATCAGATTATAAGGCAGAATATCAATGAACAGGTCTGTTTTCATACATTAGGCTCACCGGACTATAAGGCACCTTAAGTGAAATAAAACAACCAACAACAAGTCAAAGATGGCGGCTGAGCAGAGTGGACGTCTTTAGTCGGGCTCCTGCCAGTATTACCTCCAAAAGGAGTATTTGGAGAGCTTTTTTGCGCTGGATGTGCAGAGATGTACAGAGAAGAGCGTTGAAAAAGCTGCGGAAATTGGACTGGAACTTGCGATCCAGAATTATGAATCTACAAGCCAACGTGTCCGTGAGTTTTTTTTGCCGAGAGTTAGCCTAGCGTAGCTACAAACCGGGCTAATCAAAGCTAACCGAGCTAGGTCACCGTAACAGGGTGCTGTAGTTGCAGGCTTCGTGAGCAAATAAACCGGAGAATACGCTGGTTGTTACGAAAAAAAAAGCGAGCCGGCACGCTTGAGGTGCTTTGTTGCAGTGAAAGAACACAACAAAGCACGCTACAGTGGAAGCGCGGTGGTGGGCCAAGCGTCGTGTACGCCGCCTGGAGCGCCGTAGGAGAGCCGGAGGACCGCGGCCTGGAGTTCGAGCTGGGCTGGGAGCCGTGAGAGAGCCGGGGCCAGACGCCGTGAGTGGGCCGAGCGTGAACGCCGCCTGGAGAGTCGTGGGAGAACCGGAGAACCGCGGCCTGGAGTTTCGAGTTTCGAGCTGGACGGATCGCCGTGGGAGAACCGGGTGACCGTCGCCTGGGGCTGGGCGGGCGTCGGAGCTGGACCTGCGTGCTGTGCAAACTGGGCTACATCGGTTCTGGTGGGGGTCGGAGCTGGGCCTGGAACGTGCTGTGCTAACTGGGCTGCATCGGTTCTGGTGGGGGTCTGAACTGGGCCTTGAGCCACCGGAGCTGAGTGCGGTGCTGGCTGGACTGCGTCTGATCTAGTGAGCGGACCTCTTCGGATGGTGGATCTGAATGCTGCAGGCTGCTGAAACCGTGAGTTCTGATCTAATAACTGCTGATCTGGGTGCTGCACTGCTGGGCCACACCAATCATCTTTAGGCCTGTGAGCCTCGTGGAAAGGCCATGTGGTTCAGTGAATAAACAAAAGACCTGCTACCACTAGATCACAAACTCTGCAAGTATGACGAGAGGTAAAGGACTAAAGTCACCAGTCTCTGTAAATATGAAAAATAGAGGACAAAAGTCACCAGTATCTGAGGGAAACAACTCAGATATGCAAGACTTTAGAGAATCCCTCAACTTTATGGGTAGACAAATAGAAAGTTTAACAGCAAAGATGGAGTCCCAGGCCGTTCTGGTTGGAGAAATAAGAGAACTGAAAGAACTGGTAACTAACAAAGACAAGAGAATTGCAGAATTAGAGCAAAAAATAGAGGTTTTAGAACAATTCACAAAGCAGGAAAACGTGGTGATCTCAGGACTTGATGTTAGTAAGTGTCGGACACAACAAAGAGCTCCTAATAACAATGATCCAAGTGAGTATGAATCTCAGGAAGAACAGGAGAGTCTGGAGAAACTTGTAGTTACTTTCTTACAGGACAAAAACATAAAAATAAACTATGAGGACATTTCATTCTGTCACACCCTGCCCAGTAATTCAACTAGATTCAAACCGTCAGTGGTCGTTAAGTTCATTGGCAGGAATACAAAAAACTATGTCATGCAAAATAGAAGAAATCTGATGGGATCAAACGTTTACATAAATGAACATCTTACCAAGAAAAATGGAAAAATTGCAAAAGAAGCAAGGTGGTTAAAAAACAAAGAAAAAAAAATAGCAGCAACATGGACTAAAAATGGATACGTCTTTATCAAAGCAAAGGAAGGGTCTCAGCCTAAAATGATAAAAGAACTGACGGATCTGGATGAATTCAAGAGATGAAAATTACAAAGCAATGAAACGATAAAATATACAGTGAAATGAACAAATACATTAGAACATGACAACATACGAAGACTCAGAAGCTAAAATATATAATGTTGAAAATGTGATTGATGCAAATTTTTTTCCTGTAATAAAAGATAGCGAATATTATAATGAAGAGCAGTTTAATGACATCAATATATCAAATGGAGTTCTATCCATTATTCACTTTAATAGCAGAAGTATAAATGCAAACATATCCAAAATAACAGATTACTTAAAGCTCCACTGACATGTTCTTTTAACTTTTCAAAAAATGGCACAACATATATAAATATTAAGATAGACCTCTGACCGTTTTTGCTAAAATAATGTTAAATGAATGAAAATTTCTCTCAAAATAGTTTAAAATTAGCGCCGTTTTTTTAGACCGTAAATCCGGATCTTCCGGTCACGTGTCAGCATTCCCGTTTCTGACGTCACGTCCGATACTGAACTCTGCTCAAACGACAAAAGTATAGACGCATCCGTCGAATTTAGCCATTTAAAACTACATTATAGCGATTTGGCTTCGCTATAATGTAGTTTTAAATGGCTAAATTCGACGGATGCGTCTATATTTTTGTCGTTTGAGCAGAGTTCAGTATCGGACGTGACGTCAGAAACGGGAATGCTGACACGTGACCGGAAGATCCGGATTTACGGTCTAAACAAACGGCGCTAATTTTAAACTATTTTGAGAGAAATTTTCATTCATTTAACATTATTTTAGCAAAAACGGTCAGAGGTCTATCTTAATATTTATATATGTTGTGCCATTTTTTGAAAAGTTAAAAGAACATGTCAGTGGAGCTTTAAAACAATTAAATAGAACTTTTACGATAATAGCGCTGTCAGAGACATGGCTTAATGATGATAACACAAGTAATATTCACATCGAGGGGTATGAATTATATCATATGAACAGAAATAATAAAAGAGGTGGTGGTGTCGCACTATTTGTCAATAATGAAATAAAATGTAAATTAAATAATGAAATGTCAATAATAGTTGATAATATTATGGAAATGATAACAATAGAAATTATAAACAAAAACGATAAAAACATAATAATAAGTTGTGTATATAGATCACCAGGAGCAAATATAGAAATATTCACTGATAAAATCTTGGAACTAATGGAGAAGAGTTTTAATAAAAATATTTTTTTGTGTGGAGACTTTAACATTGATATGGGAAATAAAACAGATTCAAATAACATAAGCACATTTATAAACTCAATGTACAGTTTAAATATGTATCCATTGATATCAAAGCCAACAAGAATTACAACTCATAGTGCCACAATAATTGATAATATTTTCACAAATATAACAAATGGGGATGTGATAGGTGGTATCTTAACGACCGACTTAAGTAATTACAGTGGGTATCTAGCTACTTAAAAAATAGGAAACAATTTGTACAAATAAATGATGTAAGATCTGACCTCTGTAATATCACATGTGGAGTTCCCCAAGGCTCTGTACTTGGACCAAAGCTTTTTATTTTATATGTGAATGACTTGGTAAATGTGTCAGGACTCCTTAAATGTGTACTTTTCGCTGATGATACCACTTTTTTCTGTTCAGGTGAAGATATAGAACAAATGTTAGAATTGATAAAGACAGAATTTGTCAAGATACAAACTTGGTTTAAAATAAATAAATTATCATTAAATCTAGAAAAAACTAATTACATGATATTCGGTAATAAAAAGAAAACTGTTGATGTTCCACTCAAAATTGAGGATGTTGAGATTTGTAGAGTGAATGAGGTGAAGTTTTTGGGTGTTATCATTGATGACAAACTGACATGGAAACAACACATAAATTCTGTAAGAATAAAAATAGCTAGATCGATAGCAGTACTGTACAAAGTCAGAGACCTATTGAATGATAAAGCTCTGTATTTGTTGTATAACACAATCATTGTTCCACACTTAATCTATTGTATTGATGTTTGGGGGAAAGCGTGTAAAACAATCACAAAGCCTATTTTTGTATTACAGAAAAGAGCTGTAAGAATTATCACTAGAAAGCATTACCGTCATCCATCAAGTACATTATTTTATCAACTAAAATTATTGAAGTTCCATGATTTGGTAGACTATAATATTTTATCAGTTATGTATAGAGCTCAAAATAATGCATTACCTTTAAATATCCAAATGCACTTTGTTAAAAGACAAAGTTGTTATAATCTTAAGGGAACAGAGTTGTTTGTAAAACCACAATTCAGAACCAGTTTGAAGGGACGTTCTACCTCAATCCAGGGAATTAGATTATGGAATGGCTTGGAGAATGTAGTTAAAAATGCCAAGTCAATGTTTACATTTAAAAAAATGATCAAAACAAATGTGTTAAAAAAATATATGTGAAATAACGTGATGTGTATTGTATTAGTTAGAAAATTAGAAAGAGTTAGTCATTTTGTACTGTTAGTTAGAAAATTAAAAAAGAGTTAATAATTTTGTACTGTTGGTTGAAGAATATTATTGTTTAACCTGACTGTTGGAAAAAGTTGGTTGAAAATTATTATTGTTTACATGGTTTGACTACTGTTGTTTAATCTGATTGTTGGAGATAAGGGGCAGATATAATAAGATTTATTCTTCTTTCTGCCACCTTTCATTTTTTTACATCTTGTACACTATCATTATGAGATTGCCTTGTATTGTTTCTTTTGTAAAAAAATGAACAAATTTAATAAACATAAACATAAACAAACAAAACACTCAGATACTTCACTCATTCACAATAACCACATAAAATGGGTTCGAGGTCAAGAAGCACAACCAGAATTAATACATAAAGTGCACCGGATTATAAACCTCACTGTCGATTTTTCAGAAAATTAAAGGAGTTTAAAGAGTAACTTACCTCGCCGTCAAAAGATAGCTCCGCCCCATAGCAGTTTCAAAAAATGCATCAAAATGGGTGTGTCGAGAGACAAGGAGGGGAGGAGTTGGGGGAGCCAAGATGGTCTAGTGGCAGGGCTTTTGACTACGGATCCGAAGGTCGCGGGTTCGCGCCCCGGCCACTACCCAGCTTGGGGTGTCTATGAGTGCACACCTATTTCTCCAGCTCCCCGGGCGCTTTCGGGCTGCTCACTGCACCACCTGGTAGGTGGTTGGGTTAAATGCAGAGACGAATTTCGTCTGTGTATGGGAACATATGCAGATGACAGGAATAGACATTATTATTATTGTTATTATTATTATGCTGCGTTCATGCCCCCTCTAGCAACAAACTAAAACAAACTGAAACTCTAGCAAACAACTTAAAACAAGCAACAACAAAGAATTATTATGTAGATGTACAGTATTTATCCATTCTCACCTGATCTAACCAAAACAAAAGGCTTAAAAAAAAAAGAAAATAATACCACAAGGTATTCTGTGACCGGGGATCAAACCTTGGTCCTTCTGATCCCAAACCTGCTCCTCCACCTCTGCCCCATCCTGGCATTCAAACATCACTCATCCATCGCACAATAAGAAAATAAATACAACCAAATAGTTTTAGAGCGCTGGGGTTCACTTTGATGAAGTGAAAAGTATTTTTAAAATAAATAAGATGGTAATCTGAAAATGATTTGATCAGTGGTGCTTGTACGGTATAGACTGTCACACCGCGAGAGAGTGTGTGAGAGTGTGCGCGGACAGAAAGAAAATGTGCAGAGAACGATCTCTGCAGGGGCGTGGCTCTGCTTGAACCTTTTATACTAACCCAGCAGAGGCTGTGACGACAGAGTGAGAAAACACGTCACAGTGAGAATCGTAGACCAATAAGAAAATTATGCCTGGTACCCACCGGACCCGTGTCGGGCAGCTGAAGCGGCCGGTTTACATTCAAAGTCTATGTGGAGACGCGGCGAGGCGCGGCGAACCGTGAAGCGGCGCGTTTTGAGTGATTGAAGCGGCGCGGCGGCACGCGGCAGTTCCTTTCCACGCACGCGCGCGTCCGAAAGCAACCTACGCGTCGAGCTACGTCGAGCCGCCAACGTCATAAAATTCGATCTCTGGTGGCTCGACGCGTCCAGCAAACAGTCGGGAGAGCCTCTGCTATGTGATTACACAACGACAACGGGACTTTTTTTGGACTTTTTAAACTTACCCGATCGAGCCTCCATGAATTGGAACCAAAACTCCGGTAAGAAACTTGGCATTTTTACAGTTGCTGCTGTCCGCTCCAGCATAGATCACCCCAAACATAAAAAAACGTTTTAATCTCAACAAAGACTGTCGGAGCTGCAGTAACACAACAACTGACCCGGAAAACAAACTAGACCACCTCCCCTCTGCTTCCCCTCTGCCTCCCCCCAGTGCGCGTCATCAGACGGTCTTCAGTGGCTTTGTGGGAACGTGACAAGCGGCCAAAAGGGGGCGGCAGGAGCGTTTTGAGAAATTAGGTGGGTACCAGGCATTAGGGTGCAATACATCTGTTCAACCCATAGGGTTAGTGAAAACACGTTTTTGGACCAAATATTGCTGTTTAAACAAATATGCACAAAAACATGAAAATTAACACAGACATAGTACTATACAACATCTTACACACATTCTAGGGAGTTTATCAGTTAAAAAATGTTAATTTTGAGGTAAGTTACTCTTTAAAGGTGAACTACAGTATGTAATTTCAGCAGGACGTTGTGACTTAGAAAAATTTCCAGCAGGTAAAAGCATTCTGCTCCCTCCCCTCAGAGCCATATATGGCTCTGAGGAGGAGCTACAGTCCGTTCTCTGTTGAACTTGAGTTCTGCAGCTCCGCCACCTGCTGTGTGTCTGCTCAGAGCGCTTCAATATTCTGTGATTATATGTTAATAAAACTTTTTAAAAATATAATAAAACCATGGAGCACTTGTCCAACAACACAAAAACCAGCAGAAATCATCAAATCTTCACAAAGCCACGTTGGACATGATTTAATTCGCTCGTGACTTCCTCTTTCTGTCAGTGCAGGTCTGGAATGCTCCGCCCCCACTACATGTCCTGTCTGCGCTGCAAAGTTCTGTGATTATATGTTAATAAAAAGTTTTAAAAATATAAAACCATGGAGCACTTGTCCAACAACACAAAAACCAGCAGAAATCCGCAGAGGTTCACGAAGCAACGTTGGACATGATTTAATTCGCTCGTGACTTCCTCATGTCTGTCAGTCGATGTCTGGAATGTCTGGAATGTTCCGCCCCCACTACATGTCCTGTGGCAGACGCTGCGAAGTTCTGTGATTATATATTAATATAACGGTTTAAAAAATATAATAAAACCATGAATCACTCGTCCAACAACACAAAAATACCCTGAAATCAGCAGAGCTTCACCAGCCACTTTGGACATGATTTAATTCGCTTGTGAGTCGTGACAAATCAATTTCCTCATTCCTGTGAGTGAAGGATGAAGCGATCACTTGACTTTTGGCAAAAAAACAAAATAAAAGTCCAGCTCTGGGATGAAGAAGGGATATTTAATACATTTGTGTCACATACAAAACAGTCCTGCATCGCTTTGCAATCCTTTGAATGAGAACGAGCCGCGGCGCTGAGGCTGGGACAGGCGGGGGCGTGGGTTGGGGCGTGACAAACAACTCTGTTTTTATTGGCTGGTCATTGTCCGGGTCACTCTGTGTTTTTAGTGTTTTTATAAATGCTGATAGAGAAGCAAGGGGACTATAGTTTTTTTCAGAGATTACTTTGTCTAACATCAGTCTGTCAGTAGATAGTGACAGAGTGAAGAAATATGTTAAAAATATATTGTTAGAAAAGTTACAGACTACATTACAAAGTTACATAGTGCAGCTTTAAGTGCACCTTATAGTCCAAAAAATATGGTACTTTTTAGCCATAGAACAGCAAAAAGCAATGGATCCAAAGATCAAGCCTCCCACAGCAGCAGCCTGTGCAAGCTAACTGAACTAACATCAGGACGTCTCACAGTTGAGTTAATTGTTGCTCAAACGTTTCAAATATTCAAAGGAAATTCATCTTTTTAAAAACCAAACCGTGTTGAGTCAGGGTACTTTTATCAAAAGCATCAACTAAACAAAAATTAACAATATTGCTTTTGATTACGGTATATACTTCAGATGAAGATGTGCTTTTTGTGCAGCTGTTTTGAACTTATCTCCTTTGCTTTTCCTCTGCTCTGTTTTGTATAATCACTGCGCCGGCTGGTGCCCGATCCAACCGGTCTCCTGTCCTCCCGGACCGCAGCTGCCCGGTGGTGCCGGCTCCCCTCTCCCCGGTCCCGCGCCGTTCGGTGGGGAGGCGGCGGTGGAGGGGGGCGCCGCGCGGTGACCTGAAGTAATACACTCACGCCTTTACGGCAGGGGGGTCAGCGTTGCACCAGAGGCCCCGCCCTCTGGACATTTAAGCGGCTGACGCCCGTCCATCTTTCTCTTTTGCCCTTCACCTCGCAAATACCTGAAACACTCTTCTCGGATCTTCTCTGTATCTTCATCGCTCGACCAGAGGTGAGCTCGCTCCTTCTACTGAGGACTGCTGGGCTTGCGAAGGCTGGCCCGGTACATTTTTCTTCACCCCAAAGTTTTCTTCTCCTCTCGCCACAGAACGCTTTCGCTCGAGGGCGCTGACTGTACGACACCGCTACCCTGCTAACAACTAGCAGGCTAGCCGGCGAAAGCGACACGAGGAAGGAGACGTCTCCGGACGACGTTAGCACTGCTAACGGGCTTAACTCTTCTCAGCCACGGCTCCCGAGAAGGTAATGCGAAAACCCAAAAGTCAAAGAAGACCAGCAGGCCAGCGAGCCCCAGCTCCCGTGCCTTTTTTCTCTTCTGCTTTTCTACTGCTCGGTTAGCGAACGCTAACTGCGAAGCATGCTATCTGCTAAGCTAACGAAGCTAACAGGCTAGCAGCCCCGAGCAGCTCGGCGAGAGGACGTCCTCGGACGAGGAACTCTGGCAGGCCGTGAGCTCCGGCTCCCGAACCTGCTTCAGCGGATCTGGATACCCCCCTTTTCAGCAGCGGACACCCACAAGGCCTGTCCGCTCTGCTCTGGGATGCTACACGCAAGGACAATCAAAGCTTTTCTCGCAGATGACCCCGGAGAAAGGAGAGTGGAAACAGAATAACTCCGCCGTTATCTGGCTAGCTCGCACGGTTAGCATGGCTAACCAGGGGCACCCACGACAACACGCGGCGAAAGATGACGTAGCTAACACGATTAGCGCGGCTACGAGCGGACAACGAAGGACTCCATCGTGAGGTTTGTGAAAATGCTTGGACTAGCTTGCTAGCTAACCTTCTCATAATTTGCCTTTTCTGCTATCCTGCGAATCGACGGTAGAATTCATCGCATAACTAAGTGTTTTTTTACAGATGCTACGCTGCTCGAGGGCCCGTCTTAGCACCGCTAGCGGGCTCACAAGTACCTCCACGTTTAGCCCCGGCTAACGAGGAGACTCTCTGTCCAGCACAGTCCAGGAGGAGGATTTTCAGCTACCTGTTCAGCTACGCTACATGGTAGTTTTTCCTTGCAACATCGATGACGCTGAGAGCTTATGATAACTCTCATGAGGCTATGGATGACTCTCTGACGTTAAACCAGCTCAGGGTCCAAGGGGCCCTGGCGGGATGGACAAGGACAAGTGGCCTCGGTATCGCAGGCCCACCAGGCAGAAAGCTACAGGAGCTGCAAGGGGCCATTAGCAAAAGAAGAAGAAAGGAGATGCCCCTGCCCCATTACAGGCGCTCTCACTCACAGAAGGAGAGTAAATGCCGAATTTCTACCACCAGTTTCTGTGTTTTTAAGGAACACGGACTAGCTGGTTCGGAACGTTTGAACACACAAGAACACTCAGACCCTTATGTAATAAAGAGAAATCGCTGTCCACACACGACAATACAATCTCAGACTACTGAATGTGTCCTGGTCCCAAAACGGGAACAGGGCCCCAGGTTTGCCTGCTCACGCAGTAAGGGAACCTGGCCTTTAGAGCCCAGACTTCACTTGTAAAATGCTACAAGGAGCTGGTGGTGCGTGTGTGCGCCCTAAACAATAACTAGTCTACTGTAATTGTCATCCAGCCAGGACAATAAAATCTCACACTACTGAATGTGTCCTGGTCCCAAAATGGGAACAGGGCCTCAGGTTTGCCCGCTCACGCAGTACGGGAACCTGACCTTTTGAGCCCAGACTTCACTTGTAAAATGCTACAAGGAGCTGATGGTATGTGTGTGTGCACTAAACAATAACTCGTCTACTGTATGTGTAATGAAAAACAAACACTGTTTCATGCATATACAAGAATGAAAGTTCCAGAGCACAGACTGCCCTGGTTCTTAACTCACCACTTGGTGAAACACAACCTACTAGGTCAAACTACGAACCGCAGTGGGACACACGAGTTTTGCCTGAGACAGTCAGATCTCGCGATGTCTTCTGCTGGGCAGACCAGCCTGCTCCAGAGTACGCGGGAGGGGTCGAAGGCCACCCCTTCCGCACTCAAATGAAGCAAGCAGCCGCTAGACATCCCTCCTAGGGGATGCGTTACGGGCTCAAGTTCTTCCTGGTGCCCAAAAAGAGAGGAATAGCTGAGATCGGTCCTGGATCTCAGGACTCTGGGCAAGAAAACAAGAATTTTTCAATTTCAAAATGTTGACACTGCGGCAGGTCCCCCGGTCCTTGAGACCTGGAGACTACTTATGTACAGTGGATTTGAGAGACGCCTGCTTCCATGTGGGCGTCTGGAGGAGGCACAGGAAATTCTTCCAGTTTTGCCTTCAAAGGTAAAGCTTATAAATACAAAGTCTTACCCTTCGGTTTGAAGACTGCTCCACATACATTTACTAAATGTCTGGATGCAGCCCTGACCCCTCTTAGGAACCAATGAGTCAGGATTATGAACTACCTGGATTACCTCCTGGTTTTTGGCCGGGAGCAGGCCTAGTCACACTCCTGGGTGATCTCTCACCTGGAGTCTCTCAGATTTTTCATAAACCCACAAAAGAGTGACCTGACCCTATCACGGATTACCGTATTTCTGGGAGTGCAGGTCTACACCATCCGGTACAAGGCATGGCTCTCAGAGGAACGTGCTTCCTCGATTCGCCGTTGCCTGGCAAAAGTTTAAACTGAATCAACGGATTCCCCTGTAAGCGTGCCAACCAGTGGCGGCTCGCCACTAGAGGGCAGTAGGGTATTTATATTATGAACTTGTATTACTAAAATAATTATAACAGAATGTGATAGAAGTTGTCCAAAAATTGACTGCAGAACATTCCCATTCTCTTTTCACACTGATGCCTCAAACAAGGTGAAGACGAACCATGTTTTATTAATGATAGTTTTATACAAATGGATACACCTGATATATACAAATAAAAACATGAACAAACTTACTTTACAGTATACAAACATAATTATGCATGCTAAAAATTTAACAGTTTATGGCGCCCCCCCCATAAAAAAAATCACCAGCCGCCACTGGTNGTGCCAACGCCTCTTTAGGCTTCTTGGCTGAAGCCATACCCTGTGTGCCACATGCATTGGTGAGGATGCGGGTCCGGCATGCATGGCTAAACCAATAAAAATAACCTGCCCCCGTCTGGGTGAGCAGAAAAAAGTTTAGAATCATCTCAAAGTGCCTGAGGGCCCCGGAACCTTGGGGGGACCTGTCCGTGTTCACGGAAGGGGTCCCGTAAGGTAAGGTGTCATCCCGTGTGATTATCACGACGGACACCTTGGAAACAGGATGAGGAGGCAGTCTGCAGAAATCAGAATGCCCGAGGCCTCTGGAATGATCAGGAAGTAGATTGTACATCAACTAACTTCCTGGAGTTGTTGGCCGTATGCCTGTCAGCAAGATACTTCTTTGGTAAAGGTCTGATTGCGGGACAGCACGTCCTGGTGTAATCAGATAACAAAACCACGATGTCCTTCATTGACTGGGGAGGAGGGACGAGATCCCAAGCCCTCCTCAGCCTGGCACAGAGGATGCTCACATGGTACGCTCCTGGATTATTGTCGCTCAGGGCGACTCATGTTCCGAGTGAACTGTTATGGAGCAAATGCCCTTTCAAGAGGGCCTCTTTTGGAATCAGCAGGGATACCATGACAGTTGCCTTCTTACAGAGACCTGCTGACTCAGGCACGTGGGCAGCTTCTACACCCACGTCCGGAGTTGTGGCAGCCTTCAGCCCTGCCACTGAAGGGGACTGGCTGAGGGTCTAAGGCCTGATCGTCTTTGCTCCAACAACAACAACATACACAAGGGACACCCTTGGTGTTTATGTTTACTTGGGAGTTGCTTCAGTGGAAGGGTTCCCCTCTCCTCTGACAGTTCTCCAACATCAGGATGGGCCTCTTTGACAGTCCTAGTAGTTGTCTGTTCAAGAAGCAGATGAGGGACTCGTGCGTGCCCCTTGTACATAATTTTTTCCCCTGGGGACCTGGAAGGTTACCCTTTTCTTGAACTGGGTTTTTTACCTCCACATTGCCATCTGATTGCCAGTGGCATAATAGGTCCCTTGCTCTTTTCCTCCTGCTTCTCAATATTTCCAGGGAAAAAGGAGATGTTGAGTAATCACACTAGCAGAGGACGCTTATGCTGTTTCTAACTGGTGTTTTCATCTATGTGTCCAGTGGTAACATCAGGCTGATGTTTCCACATGTGGCATTTTTCTTCTCAGGCTGTGCTCTCTACATACCTTGTGGAGAACGACTGGGAAATGCCTGCCGTATTAAGGCAGATGTTCTCACATGCATTTTGCTGAGCATTTCAAGGACGTGAATGAATTACGTTCCCATAGCAATTGTGTTGCACCGAGAGACCGACTGAAAGGGAACTGAAAGTTATGCACCATAACTCATGTTCCCTGAAGAAGGGAACGAGGTGCAACACATATGGCCCTTTCAATGCTGAATGCTCGGTGAAGTGCATTTATTAGAGAAAGATGGACGGGCGTCAGCCGCTTAAATGTCCAGAGGGCGGGCCTCTGGCGCGACGCTGACGCCCTGCCGTAAAGGCGTGAGTGTATTACTTCAGGTCACCGCGCGGAGGCGCTGATTCCCATAGCAATTGTGTTGCACCTTGTTCCCTTCTTCAGGGAACATGAGTTATGGTGCATAACTTTCAGTTATTTGTGCTGCTTTGAAATGGCGTTACAACATCCTTCAGCCTGCATTTCCCTAATCACATTAATAATAGTTGAATCAAAGATTCAGTTTGTCGTAAAAGAAGAATCATTTTTGTTTTGTTTGTTCCAGGAGAATCATGTCACGTTTTAGTTTAGTTTTTAAAACTTCCTAGCACCTGGAGGTAGTCGTGATGGGAGAAAACATTTCCGAAGCAACGTTTTGAAGCATTTGTTGGCTTTTACTAACCTCACAGGCAATTAGCCTTAACTATTTTCTGAAACACCACTAAGCCTCTCATTAGACTTGATATCTGTAAAGACGAAAACAAAGAGATGCAATTTGAAGTTTTCAGATTTAAGTGTTCTGGACTCAGGCTTGTAGGTAAACTTAGCGTTCTGTTATTGCTTTTTGTCAGATACGTGAACTGTTTTAGGTAGAACATGTCAGAATGCCTCACCGTTTCAGTTCTGACTGTTTAGGCTGACAGCTGATTGGTAAAACGAGAGCTCCGTGTTCGAAGCAGAGGCCTCTGTGGTCAGCAATACTTTAATACGTGACTTTGAGTGTCACTGTAATCATTTCTGTCAGAAATCCCAGGGTTCTTCCATTCCAGTTTGTATTTCAGATAAGTTGACTGTCCGTGTACTTTGATGCAAACTATTTACAGTTTTCCTCTCTAGGCAAAACATTTCAACACTGTTACATTTTGCCTGATGCAATGGGAAGCTGCACATTGTAAACACCTCCAGTTGAAACAAAAGCAGTTTTTTGTAGCCATGGACTGCCTTGAGATGCAAAAGAGACAGACGGCACTATCATTGACTTCCTCCTCCTTTTTTGAAGGTCATAAACAAATCTCCTGTCAGGAGCTTTCACGAGCAAGGCTCCTGCAAAGCCCTTTAATATTTACCATTTCCCCTAAGGATCTGCTGAGTCTGGAGCATGAATGATACCAGCAAACTGCATCGTACTGGCTAAGTCCTCAACGTAAACCATCACATTTTTCAGAGGATTGCTTTGTGTCTGTTGCCTTCTGTTATTCTTTTCTCTCTCTTTGGTCATTGATGCATCGCTCCAGAGAGGGCAGCTTTGGGTAGAGCTGTGATATGTAACAATATTTCAAGTCTTGGAAGGGTATGGGCCCTTGAACCATTGGCTTATTATGCTTTAAAGTATTTGTGTTCATAATAGCACAGACCCCTGAAACTCATGTCTCCAGCTTTTTTTAGAGAAAAATATGTTTTATTTTACTTTTTATTCTTGCTATCACCTTGTTACTGAGAGGTGAAAAATGATGTTAGTTTTGTGTTAATCTCAAACCAACAAGGTGACAAAAAAAAAAGGTTTGCACAGAGAGTACACTGCTGGCACAATGTTGTCTCACAACTGAGCAAAAATACATAAAATTCTATATGAAGATTTTATATTTGTACAGATCCCAATACAAGTGTCTTTATCTTGTAACATTTATCTTATGCTTGCTGCTGATCATTTCAGTCTATTATGGAATTAAATTGTACCATCACGTCTTCACTTTAAAAATAAATACAGTTTAACAAAGGTGTCACACTTTTCAGTAGGTGTTAAACATTTTCTGTGTACAAACCTTATTTTTCCTGCTAGTTTGAGTTTGAATGTTTCTCTATAACACATTGTCTTCAGGAAGACATGTACTGTTTGATGTATCTCCATCCTCTTGGGTTTTATTCCCAGGCTCCATAAACCTAAAGTGGTTATGAATTTAGCTGCCTGCATGTCTAACACCTCTGATCACTTCCTCCCCACACCTCAGCTTCATTGACTCTTGATAAATATCAGATTAATTTCAGATTTCTGCTTCCTTTCCACTTTTAAGGCCTATAACCCAGCAGGATCGGGTACACGCCCACTCATCCTCTCAGATCTTCCTCTTCCATCGTTCGCTCTACACCCCCTGCCAGCCTCACCACCATGGGGTTTGGAGCCTTCAGCTGTGGTACTTCTTGTTTCTGGAAGTGACTCCCACAAGACATCTGATACTCTGACTCTCTCCTTTCTCACACAGAATCTAAAGTTTTACTCTCATGAAACTTTGAACCGAGTACTGTACATATTTTGTATTTTGTATATTTCTATGCCGACGATATGGTTGTTTATTGTTGAGCTAAAACAGTTGCTAAGTTCCCGTTCAGTTGGTCTCTCGGTGCAACATACTTGCTATGGGAATTGCGCCCTCGCGCGATTACCTGAAGGAATATACTCACGCCTTTACGGCAAGGGGCATCACCGCCGCGCCAGAGGCCCCGCCCTCTGGTTACTTAAGCGGCTTGCGCCCCTCCATCTTTCTCTTTTTTGCCCTTCACCTCGCTTAAACCTGAACTACCTCTTCGCGGGACTTCTCTGTTGCTTCATCGCTCAACCAGAGGTGAGCTTGCTCCCTACACAGAGCGCACAGAGAATTATTCCTGCGTACTGCTGGACTAGCGAAAGCTAGTCCGGCACATTTCTCTTAACCCCGAAGTATTTTCTTCTCCTCTCTCTACAGGTTGCTTCGCTCGACGGCGCTAACTACGCCACAAGAAAAAAGCTACCTCGCTAACTCCTAGCGAGCTAGCCAGCGAAAGCGACGCGACGGAGGAGACTTTTCAAGGAAAAAGAAAGAAGATTCTGGAAGGACTCGCTCGCCTCATCTCGGACATGCCTCCGGAGAAAGGAAAGCGAAAGGCGAGACTTCCAAGGAAAACCAGCGGGACGGCGAGCCCAACCTCGCGCGCCTGTCCCAACGGATGTGGCTTTTCCCTCACAGCAACGGACACCCACGAGGCCTGTCCAATCTGCTTGGGGATGTTGCATGCAAAAACAGCACTGGATGCACCCAACTTTTGCCCACACTGCAGCCTCATGATGGATGCGGTGCTGCGGCATCGGGTTGACCTCGTCGCCAAGGCCATGGGCTCTTCAGCAACTCCAGCGGACGCGGACACCACGGAGCCCCTCACTCCCACGCCGGAGCTCGAGAACATGGCTCTACATGACAGCACACGTGTCGAATGGGGCGACAGCCCCGACATGCTGGTTCCCATGGTGGACCTAACAGTCGATTCGACACCCGGGGCATGATGAACGAGGACGAGATCTCGATTTCAGCCTCGGGTGAATTTTCAACGGAGGAGGCGGACGTGGAACTGGAGGATCAGGGTGAAGACCTCTCCCAGACCCCAGTACCTGTGCTCCCAGAAACTGACTTTTCCATCCCTGCTCTGTTCGACTTGTGCCACAGAGAAACGGACGCGTTGCACATCCCATGGCCTGAACCTCCACCTCGCCAACAGGTCACGAGGCTGGCAGGAAACTTTCTACTCGAAGCATCAGGTTGCCACGTGGCAAAAGATTCAAAGATTCAAAGATGCCCATGTTCCCGGATTTTCTGACAGAACTAACGCGCACCTGGACTCAGCCATGAGCCCCTATGCTTCTCCCCCTCTCACAGTTCGTCGACGTGGATGGGATGGATTAAGTGGGAATAGCTAACGTGCCTCAGATCGAGGACACTCTAGCGTCTCACCTGGCTCCTAAATCATCAGGAACAAAACCAACTCTTCCCAGCAAGGCTTGCCGGGCCTCGGCGTCTCTTCTCGAGAAATGCTACAGGGCTCAGGGACTCGTGGCACGCGCCATGAACGCGTCCGCGTTAATGCAGGCTTACCTAGCCGAAAAACTGCAACAGCTCCAAACGACAACGGACAAGCAGGCGGCTGCCGAATTGCTGGATGAAGCCCGCAGAGCAACAGACTTCGTGCTCCATATGATGGGGACAGCTGCTGTTGCACAAGGCAGGGGAATGGCGGAAGTGGTCATCGCGATCCGCCACCTCTGGATGACTCTGACGGATCTCCCGGAGGGACAGAAGGTGCCTTTTCTCCACCACTCGATAGAGCCGGCGGGATTATTTGGTAAAGCTTTGGAGCGAATTCAGACCAAGCTGGACCAAAGACGCAGACAGGCCGAAGCTCTCCGGGTGGGCATTCCCCGGAGAAGTTTTGCCCTCCCAAGAGAGTCTGCTGGTAGAAGACCTGCGCAACCTCGGCACCACATAATGTGTTAATGCACCATAACTCATGTTCCCTGAAGGAAGGGAACGAGGTGCAACATAGCTGGCCCTTTTCAATACTGAAAGCTCGGTGAAGTGCAAACTGTGGAGAAAGATGGAGGGGCGCAAGCCGCTTAAGTAACCAGAGGGCGGGGCCTCTGGCGTGGCGGTGATGCCCCTTGCCGTAAAGACATGAGTATATTCCTTCAGGTAATCGCGCGGGGGCACAATTCCCATAGCAAGTATGTTGCACCTCATTCCCTTCCTTCAGGGAACATGAGTTATGGTGCATAACTTTCAGGTTTTCCAGCTCTTACATTGCTTTCAATATCATCCAGTCGGAATTGTTCCATCTCAAACTGGTGCTAAATGATGATAAAACTAAAGGGATGTTGTTTTCAGACAGGAAGTCAATTCCAATAGACCTTCCTCCTGTCATATATATACTGTATATGAATGGTGTTTCTACTGAGTTTGTAGATTCTGCTAAATACATGGGAATCTTGGTTGATGCACATCTCTCTTTTAAGTCTCAAGTCAAAAACTTGATAAAGAAACTGAAATTAAAACTGGGTTTCTTTTTCAGAAATAGATCCTGTTTAATTCTGAATGCTGAGAAACACCTTGTAGCTGCTACTTTCCTACCAGCCATTGATTATAATGACATTACATGTGCATGAGATGACAAGACTGGCCATTTATTGTGAATATTATTGTGAATATTGTGCTGTACTGCATTGTGTTTATTGGTTGGTGTGTTCATGTGTTTTTATTCTATTTTTACGTCTTTTTATTGCACCTCTATGCCAAAGCAAGTTCCTAGTCAGTGAATTTTATTCTTTGACAATGGCAATAATAAACCGATTCTGATTCTGATTCTGATTATGATTATTTACATGAATGTTCCTGCAAGCACCCTGCAGATGTTGGATGCTGTCAACTACAGTGCACTAAGATTCATAACTGGCTGTACCGTACCCATCATTTCACCCTGTATTCATTGGTTACCTGGACATCATAAACTTCACGTAGACTCTCCCACTGGTACACTTTCATCTTTAAACCACACCTTGGTCTGCTGCCTACATTTATCTCCTCCTACATGTCACATCGTCAGTGCAGCTACAGTGTGTATACTTTCAAGACATCATTACCTGCAGCGTCCCCTCACTGCGGACAGAACTCGGCAAAAAGGCCTTTCCTTACTCTGCTCCTGTTCCTGGAATATTTTGCAAATATATCTGATGCTCTCGACCTTGACCTTTAAATGGCTTCAAACATTTGCTAATTTCAATGCAAAAACCAACGCAGACATT
Source organism: Garcialebias charrua (assembly GCA_038048925.1). NCBI lineage: Eukaryota > Metazoa > Chordata > Actinopteri > Cyprinodontiformes > Rivulidae > Garcialebias > Garcialebias charrua. The sequence goes on from JBBPBX010000675.1 coordinate 99,885, forward strand.
TTTAACATGTTGCCTTATTTCATAGTGTAGCTTGATTTTATTTTGTTTTATATCACTACTTTTGCTTACTTTTTATGTTATATGCATCTTATGTCTGTTTATTGCTGTCTGTACCTTATCTGTGGTTTGTCTGAAACATGTCTCTCGTGTAAATGAGTCTTTGGGGCTCAATGAGACTAACCTGTATAAATAAAGGCTGAATGAAAAAAAAGGATGTTGCTTGATACACTGCTTCCTGTGTATCAAATTTGACATCTTCCTGTAGGGCAGAAAGCATACTCTTTTTTTAAATTTATTGAAAAGCTTGGATTGGGACACTGTTTCTCCAGCAGTTCAACACACCTGTTTAAAAAGCTGAAAGCAAAATATCAGATGTGAACCTCTCATCATATGCGTCTAAACATGCTAACTTATCAGCTGACTCAACTTAAACACCAAGCTAAAAGGAAAGCATTTGATCAATAACTATTGAACTCTCTTGAGATTGGTAATACAGACAAGAGTATTGATCATAGAATCCTCAGGAAATGGAAAACATACCCATTGATCATGTCCATGCTTTATCTGATTTATGCAGTTTATAATTAGTTGGATTATTGCCCAAACAAGTCTGTAATGGTTGTTTTTGTGTACTTTAGCACTCAAACAAGAATGAGTTCTTTTGTCAAAGTCTTTTAAGTGGCTACCTGGGTCAATTTGTGTGAAAAATGTACGTGCTTCTTGTAAATAAGTATGATTTAAGACATGAATATAAACGTGTAAATGGTATAACTATGAACAAAGCCTCTTAAGGGACTGAAAAATACTCCATGTCATGAATATCCCTTCATATCTGATTGACTGTGGCCGACAACAGAATATTCTAAGGGTTTTTCAAGCTGACAAAATGGAGATCAAGCTTTAACTAGCCAAGTTTCTAACAAATATGGCTAAACTGTTCAATTTATTAAATTTTCAATCCACAATATTCCTGAAGGTGGCACTGTATTTGCGATTATGGGACTTACTTCCGTTTGACCCCGGAAGTGCCTGTATTCCATAGGCGGAGTATGGATCGCGGGTGTTTTTGAAAGTTATTTTCATTCATTTTATCGGAGCAAACACAGCTTTTGTTTAAACGGAACGTTTACTGAAATGTCCTACCGGGGTTCAGGTACCTGCTGTGCTGTTCGCGGCTGCACCAACAACCGGACCAAGCTAAATCTTTGGCTAAAACAACAGTGTTTTCAACACGGACCCAAAACAAAGAAAGAGTGTTCCTGCATCCTTCTCTATGGCTGTGTCTGCGCGATCAGGTAACATCTGTAATTTCTTTTTATTCAGGGAGGGTTTATTAATGAGAGTTTTGGATGATTTACTGTCTTAAAATGATATATGTCAGGCGCGACCGGTACTTTTAGCCGAGATAGCTGCTAATAAACCTTAGCCGAGAGGCCGGAGCAAACGCGTTCGCCATTTATGTATTTTTAAATTATATCAGCGCGATCAGGTCACATCTTTTTATTCAGGGAGGGTTTATTAATGAGAGTTTTGGAAGATTTACTGTCTTAAAACGATAGATCTCAGACGCGACAGGTATTTTTAGCCGGGATAGCAGCTAACAAACCTTAGCCGAGAGGCCGGAGCAAACGCGTTCGCTATTTATGTATTTTTAAATTATGTCAGCGCGATCAGGTCACATCTGTTATTTCTTTTTATTCGGGGAGGGATATTAATGAGAGTTTTGGAAGATTTACTGTCTTAAAACGATAGATCTCAGATGCGACCGGTATTTTTAGCCGGGATAGCTGCTAACAAACCTTAGCCGAGAGGCCGGAGCAAACGCGTTCGCTATTTATGTATTTTTAAATTATGTCAGCGCGATCAGGTCACATCTGTTATTTCTTTTTATTTGTCCCTCCTCTTTTAACAAAACGAGTGGTGTTCCCACATTTTTAATGAACTAAAACAACAAAGTTTGGACTGTCTTCAACTGTATTACTCGCATGTAAACAAACGGTGTTTCCGGTCAACCGGAAGTCGTGCGCACATTTCGCGCAAAGCATCATGGGGCATAGGAATATTGTGGATAGAAATAGAAGGATTTGGTCATGCTCACTTTCAATATCAAATGTGTCTAATAAGTTCCCACTATGTCCATTTTGACTGAGAAGTTTGTGTTGTGACTGTACTTGTGACTCACTGATATGATACATTTACTTAACTGAAAAGGAAACAAGTTAGTTGAATGATAAATCATGTAATTAGAAATATAGAAATAACTAATAACTAATAACTAACACGAGTTCGTAACACAAACATTGTGCTCTCAAATATAGAAACTGTTTTACATTTCCTGAAGAGAGCTCCATTAAAATGAATTTTGGTTAAGTTGTATCGCATCTAAAGATTTTTCTTTACAAGACATGTTTTATATGTGTTTAAAATCTTGTCAGAGATGTGTTGACATTTGTGAAAGCAATTAGTCTTTAGTGCCTATGGATGCCAATTTATTGAATACATCCAGATTAAACAAATAAACAGGTGACAGTTTGTATTTGATTATTGATCCGGTTTTAAATGAGTCTGGTGTCTTACTGCAATTCTGAATTTATTATTACCGGTAAGTTAAAGTTGCTATAACAACATTGTTAAACTTCTATCTTGGATTAGACGTAGTCTGAAATGAATGAATGTTTGTAAAGTAGCCAAAAGTATATTACCGGTACTGGTATAGGTAAATCTTCATGAAAGGAAAACTAATGCTAGACAAAAAGCACCACGTGCTGAAATAATCCACCTGCTTCGAATATTATCAGCCATTAAATGTCTGTTATTAGTTATTATCATCCCCATAGGTTGCGTTCAGACTGTACCGCCTAGCGGACTCAGTAGGTTGTTATCACAGAATTATAAGGTTACGGCTAGGTCATATCCTCTCTTAAGTGAGTTCATTTTAGATACCAAATTAAAGCCTTATGACTGTTAAATCTGGAATTAATTAAAAGTAAATCCTTCATATCCAGCTTAAAAGTAGTAGGTAAACTGTAAATACAATTTTTGGATGTGGCCGAAGCTGCATATTATCAGCGATAACAATATGCCTTTAAACCTACTAGGAGGCAAAGGAGGGACAGTGTGAAGGCAACCTATAGGGATGATAACAACTAATAATGGTCATTT
>JBBPBX010000675.1:106515-121082 GCA_038048925.1 Garcialebias charrua
TATATATATATATATATATACTTTGTACTAAAATAAACTACTACTTACTACTTGTACATTTCTTCTTCATGGTTTTTCACTTACCGCGAGGCTTCAGGGTACCGATCCCCCGTGATAAACGAGGGACTACTGTACATACGTTTAAAACATACAAAACAAAGCACAACTATATTAATGCATCAACCTTTAATGTAACCATTAAATCATACAGTGTAATTATGACAAAAATGGAGTATTTACTTGCAGTTAGCTTTGTACAGATGAACATGTGCCACTTCCTGTTTATCAATGTTGTATTCATCTGCTCATGAGGTCAACTGCAGGTCTTTATCCATCTTTTACATTTCCCAGACACTGTTTAGGTTTTGGAAATGGAATAAACTGTGTTCCGCCTTCTAAACACTCAAAGTAATGCTGTATGAATTGGATTTTCCCCACTGACAATAACAATTTTTTTCTCATGATTTTTCACGAAGTCCTTCTGACCGCAAAGTGTTTATAATACAAAACCTAACAACGTTGTCAGAGAAAAACAGGGTGGAGCTCCTGCAGATAAGAGGCATTTTCACTTGGGGACAAATTGAGATCACTGATTGGTCACTTGCTGACAAGCCTGTTGGACTGATTGACAGGTGGCGTAGAGGATCCGACTCATGCTAAAAAAAAAAAATCAAATTTACTGACTTGTTTGTGTCATTATTTATTATTTGTTCCAAATATATTCAATATTCTGATGAGTCTTAGGTTTGACAACTGTTTCCTTACAAAACCTTATTGATAGTTTCTTCATTTTTCAGAGGTGCTGAGTTAAAATTTAGGGATGCTTGAGCACCCCCCAAAAAGAGGCTAAAATCACCACTGATAACAGACTGTTTTTATAAAAACGGTTGTGAAGCTTTGCGTTGTAACTGATGTTCAGCACTTTGTTTCAGCTGTGGCTGTGTTAAAGCGCTTTATAAATAAAGCTGCTGCTGCTGCTGATGATAAACCATAGCCAAAGCATGGCGCTAAGATCACTTAGAATTGTTACATTTCGACCATGAAAGAGTTTGATCACAAATGTTCTTTGTGTCTTACTGATTAACAGGTATTAAGAAATAGATTGGGTTTTAATTGATGCCATGCCATCTGAAGAAGACTCAAACGTCTGTGACCTTTACTGTGGCTGCCGGAAACTTCAGTCTGACATAGAGAATTATTTATATCAAGACATTACAAGGAAGTGTTTGGCTTGTTTTGTCTGTTCTGTTTGCTTTTCTCAGAGCTTGGTTGAGAATTACAGTGGTCTCAGCATTTGCTATGTTCTCTTTCAAGCCCTTGTAGTTGGCATTCTAATTGGATGACTTTTAATAGAGCATATTTATGGCTCCTTGCAGTGCCTCTGGTTTCTGCTTTAGGGTTAATTAGCTCTGTGCAATATGATAGCCTGGGCAGAGGACATCAAGATATGTGGCTTTTCTTTGAGCACTGCCCTTATTGTATCAAAAATAAGGATATTGAACTTTGGCAAAATTACCGTATGTGGAATGGAATATTTTTGCCATGTGTGTTTATGTTGTCAAACTTTGCCTAAAATATTCTTACTATAAAGCAAAAGGTAAGCATGAAGTATTAAAATATGTGCAAGTTCTGACCACAGCAGACAGTGGTTAGAGATGTTGCCTAACAGCAAGAAGGTTGCAGGCTCAAAACCTATCTGCAACCTTATTGTTCTTCATCCAAAAGCCCAAAACATGCACATTAGATTGACTGACTGCTCTAAATGTTCACTACTGTAGGTGAGAGTGAATGGTTGTTTGTCTTTTTGGTCTCTGTTGATGTGTCCACAGTGTCCCCTGCTTCTTGTCCAGAGACAGCTGGAGAAAGTTCACGACGTCTGTGACTCTGCACTGAAACGTAGGCAAAGACAATAGATGGATGTTAAAAAAAAGTGCTAAACAACAATACATAACTCATGTCTGTGTTTTATACAGTATTGCAGTGTTAAAAAGTTAGCTTTTCCATATTTCAAACTTTACCAGTTATATGTAGATGTTTCTGAAGATTTTTTACGAATTTGTTTTTGAAGAGTAGTTAAACTTTTCAAATGTAATTTTAATCATTTAATGAGAAAAAGTCTTACTGAATAAAGCATTTAAATTCTGCTCCAATATTCACTTTTCTGAAACCACACTGGCTTCATTAAAAATGCCTTTCATCCTCTTTGAGGAGATGTCTTCTTCTTTTTTTTTTTTGGCCATGATCATGAAAAATACAAGTCTAATAACTGCTGAAAACCAAATTTATTTGTTGCTAACAAATGTTTCCTATTGATTATTAAGATTATATATTGGTCTCTGAGCACATGTATCTACAGGTGACCCCCTACCTACGACTCCATCGACCTACGGCCGCCCGGACCTACGAACGTATCATATTTTAATATTTTAATATAAAATATAATATATATATATATATATATATATATATATATTTTTTTTAATGTTATTAATTTCATGTGTACAGCACTTTGTTGCAGCTGTGGTTGTTTTAAAGGCTTTATAAATAATATTTTTAAAAAAAATTAAAGAAATTATCTTTTTTTTTAATGATTGCGCAACTTCCGGTCCGACAGGAAATGCCTGGCAGCCATTTTAGGACTCCTGCGGTCCTCCCGGCAGCCCCATGTGAGGACTGTGTGTGTTCCAGGATTGCCTCATATGGATAAATTACTACAGTACCTGTATCTGGAATCGCTCTGTGAGCTCTGTGGACATCTCAGGCTGGAGCAGCAGCTGCAGATTGATCGCCGATCGCGCCGCACCGCCGCTCCAACACCAGCTCATGGCCTGGCTAGCAGAAGCTAACACAGGCCTCGAGCAGCTGCCGTGGTTTGCTCGCCGGCCGCCGCGCTGCTCGGCCCGACAACAACAACGCATGGCAACCTAAGATGTCGGCTTTGACCATCTCAAAGTAAGAAATTATATTTTTATTTATTCTGTAAATGTGAATAGCAATGTTTAACATTACAGTACACTACTGTACATGCTTAAATGTGTGCGCGGTGCTCGGTTAGCGGTATTTCCGCGAGCTATGAACGGAATAAGGACCTACGAACGGGACGCTATTTTCACCCCCTAGCTATGGCAGAATCGAGCTGCGAACAGTTCTTATGTCCCAAACTCGTACGTAAGTAGGGGGTTTGCTGTACTTGCTGTCTAAGCACCTACAATATTTACTATAATGATTTTTGTTGCAATTAAATGACTTACTGTTATATTGTGAAACTAACGTCATAAATCTAAACCCAAATGAGGCTGTATACAGAACATGATTACATCACCAATATTCAGCCATCCTCTGTCATTGTCAGCTTTCACATTGGCCTGTTCTTGTCAAAGGAGAAAGTGTCCTTTTAAGAGTTTTAATCTGCTGGCATTGAGCATTTGTTACACACTTGACCAGAGGGTCATACGTGGCAGCTCACATACTGCTTGCAACAGCACAAAGTGATTCAGAGAAAGAAAAATCAATGTATCTGACCAACAGTCGTTTTAATCCAATAATATCACATGGTGGTCTTTGTTTTGCTATCCCCCACTTTAAATATCTTTCAAAGTCAGCATCAGTGCAATAACATGGGTGTGGCCTGGAAATACTTTTTCATTTTACTCTAAAGAAGGCAGACATTGTAAAACTATTTTTGTCATAAGAGGGACGGTAGGCCAAAGCAAAACTGTACCATTACCACTTCCTAGTACGCAGACATTGTTTAAAATGCACACCATCCAGCTTCACAGCTAGTGCTCCAGGGCTGGCATTTTTCACCCAGTGCCAAGAAAGTAAACCAGCAAACCCTTTGAGAATGGAAGTTGTGTATGTTCCCTTCAAAACTCCACTGAGGATTACTCTGCTATTTAGCTCATGCTTTGCATCCAGCTGAGTTGAATTGCTCCCTGTTGAAGGGACGCTGGAGGCAACAGCTCTGTGGCATGCTGGAGAAGGCAGGCAAAGGAAAAGGCTGGAAGGTAAAAAGTACTCTGATGCTGTCAGAAATGATCCACATCACTGCCTGGCTCCCCCCGCTCCAGCCACCTCAGCTCATTATGCTCGTCGTCCGGAAACACCAAGCAAATTCTACTAACGAGTGTTTGATCAACACAGTTCGCTGTAGCAGAGGAAGACAGGCAACCTGTTCATGACTCATTTTCTCTCACCCTCTTGCTCCTGCTCTTTCTCTCTACACCTTTATTTTCATCTCGTATTTTTGTCTGTATTTTTCTCCCTCTCTTTGCAGCTCCCCTAAGACAAAGGGAGAACAAAGGGAGAGGCAGAAGAAAAGCAATGTAACCTCTTGGGCCTTATCTAGGAGCACACCAGAGCATGTCTGGCCTCAGACGCAGTTGCCTGTCCTTTGAAGGAGCTCATCTCCCTTTGATTTTAGCCAAATGGTTCAGCACATTGACAGATGCTCAACTTTCCATCTGCCACTTTGACACCCATCTCTTTAGGGTTGTTAAAGGGGACCACACATGCAAAATTCACTTTTTAATGTTTTTTTACTAAACTTTGGGTATTTACTTCATAAAAAAACAGTCCTTGTGCCAAAAAAATGCACCCAGTGGTTTATTTACTCTAAGTAGATTTATTTATTTTTGATAAATACACCAGGATTCACACTTCCTGCATTTATTGACGTCACAAGCCGCCAGCCAATCAGATCAAACCTGAGTCCAGCCCCTCACCTAGCAACCCCTGGTTAGGCTCAACCCACTTCTGTATTAAACACATGACTGTTGTTTTTCATGATTTCATCTCATCTTTTGTTTATATGTTCTTAATTTCATGTGTACAGCACTTTGTTGCAGCTGTGTTTTTTTAAATGGCTTTATAAATAAAGTATAATTGTTATTTTTATGTTTTAGTTCAATTTTTAGTGTATTTGCGATCGCTGCCAACGCGCAGCCGGTAAAAATTAAACGAGCGGACCGCCGGCGTAAGGACCGGGTTCGACGGGACCCTCTTCCGGCGCGATGGAGCGGAGCTTCAACTGTACAGCCTTGCAGCAGCCTCGCAGCAGGCTCGCAGCAAGAGGACCTTCTCCTTACAGATTAATTTACGGGAGACACTTGGTGAACTTTGTTGTCTTCACTGGAACAGCGATAACTCCCAAAATCTCCGCGTGCAACGAGCGGAGCTGGCGAAAACCGGAAGAGGAACAAGCTAACATTAGCTTCGGATTCGGGTGGTCTAATGCTAAAAGGAGCAGCAAACTGCGGCGCGCTCAGACGGGTTTCGGTAAGTTATCTTAAGCTAACACTAACAGTAAGTCAAATGAGTAATAAAAAAAGAGCTAATTTTAAAACAACAACACATTACAGATACTGGCTGTTACAGAGGGCGTGAACAGATCGTTGAAGGGCGTGGACTTCAAGAAACCGGTCGTTCAAAACGAAAGTTAAAAATGGCAGAATTAAAAAGGGTATAATTGATTATCTAATAATTATTTTGTGCATTAAATTGAAGGAATAGGGTCTGGATATCCCACAGAAATACCATAAAAACTTAAAAAATACATCTGAGGTCCCCTTTAAATCTAACTGACTTTGTTTTGGTTGTCTGTCTTCACTGTCTGAATGGGGTTGTGACATGGATTCTGATGTGAGTGCACATGTAAGAGACTGTGGCTAAAACCATTGGAAATACAAACACCACTTTTCCGAGGATGTCTTAAAAGTTGTGACCACATTTTCATCTTACCATTGTAAACATTTATTGATGCTCTGGTATTGGGATGTTTAATGAGGACTCTTAGTGCTCATCATCATTTTACCTTGGCAATATTCCTCTGAGATAGCCTGAGCAAAATAAAATAAATAAATAAATGAAGTCAAAGAGATTCATATTTTTATGGTGACTAAGAGAGAGAGATACTAGAGAGAGAGAGTATGATTCAAGAGGGAGATGACGAAGCAAACCAATTAAAAGAGAATGTTATGGCTGAAAATGAAAATAGTTATTCTGCTCATACTGAAGTTTGGAGGTCATATACATTAATTCACACATAACAGTACCAAAGTCAATTGAACGTTGGCTTTTTGTGGTCTGTGTTGGAGACTTTTTACTATGATCATACGTTTTCCTAGGTGTTTGACAACGAGACTAATGACACACCTGCTGCCGATGTAACATGCCCCTTGATTTACCTTTTCTCTTTTCTGCAGTCTTGATTTATGCTTGCCATCAAAGGTGTAGGATGGAGTAGGCGGCACATAAAGGCCCACACTAATGGCTTGGACACCTGTTTTATTGTCAGAGCGTCAGCGACTTGCATTGCAAGGCAAAAGGTGGAAAAGTGGGAGGAGGTATTTAGAACATGGATAGATAAATTAATGATCCACTAAGGTACCAATAAAGCAGTATGACTTCAACACAAAGCCACTCTTTTTGAATCTGTCATTTCTTAATTAAATGATTGCCTTTCTCAAAAAAAAAAAATGTCAGTAATGTATCTCTTGGGGGCATTTTTGTCTCTTACCAGATTTGAACATAATCAGGAAGAGAAAATACCTTCCCTAACATGTAATTGCTACAGAGAATCCAGTTTGGATGAATTTAGAAGCAGTTTTTAATTTACTTAAAGATGTCAAGAAACAGATTGAGTGTGCTCAAGTGTGATAGTGTTGCAAGATGTGCATGGCCGATTTAGGCAAGCTGTATGTTCAGGTTATCTACTAGTAGTGATATTGCCTTCAGCGAGATTCCCTTTCATTAAATTTATACAAAGGTCAAATTTCAGATCATACCATACCATACCATACCATTTTATTTATAAAGCACTTTAAACAGGAACAAGTCCACCAAAGTGCTGGACAAACAAACACGCAACAGGCAACACATACAATGAAGTACAACACGAAAAACATAAAAACATTGCAGATCATAAATCAAACGATCCAGTACACATCAGCTGGCATTGAAAGCGATGGAGTAGTAGTGAGTTTTTAACCGGGATTTGAAAACCGAGAGGGAGGGGGCCTGTTTGATGAGCAGCGGTAACTCGTTCCAGAGTCTTGGGCCTGCTACAGAGAACGCTCTGTCACCCCTGCGCTTAAGGCGAGTTTCTGGAACTATTAAGAGTACCTGATCCTCATGCCTGATCATTATGCCTGACTTTGGTCTCTGCATGGTTACTCTGCGAGCAAACCTCCATCTCCATATATTTTTTTGGTCCCTTACAGGCAGTAGCAATGGAAAGTTTTTTTTTTTTTTTCTGGAAATGTGATAAGACCAAAAGCCTGGGGTTTATTTTGCAATACATGCTAATCAGCTAGATGATGTTCTTCATTTATGACCAATATTCTCCCATCAGCGATAGAACCTGTATCTATGGTCAGTCTGCTTTATCTCCCTGCCTGCCTTCAGCCTTGGGAGCTGTCAGAACGAGGCTACACTTGAACTCACAGGTGGGGTGTGATAAAGTTGGAAGCAGACTTCTTTTGGACTTCAGAAGCATACGAGCTGATTAGCATCACCTGCATATTGCCTTTGTTGGCGGGCGATAAAGTTTTTACCCATGCATGTTTGCATGCGTGTTTGTTAGGCTGCTGTGTCAGTAAAATGTCTAAAGAACTGCTGGACATATTTGACTGAAGCTTGATCTATTGGCTGTACTTCTATAATTTGTTATGTTTTGGATTAAATCCAATTCAGTTCCATTAATTGCCACAACTAACATTAAAATCACAAAATAGGGCTATATTTATATTAGAATGTTACGTTTTCTCTCTGAGAAACATGGACTTGGATTTCCACAAAACACAGTCCCAACAGTTTTTTTTTTTTTCAGGACAGTCCAGGTGATGTAATTTCATAGCTTTTTATATACCTAGAGAATTTAAACTTAATCCTGTTTTAGCAGCTATTGGTGCTTTCCAACTCACAAAATTAAAATAATTGATGCCCACAAAGTAAGAAAAGGTTAAAACATTATTCATTTCTTCAATTTGTAATTTCTTTACAAAGTAACAACTGAAATAACAATTGACATTTTGTTTGCTTGCTTGAATATACTGTAAGTGCCAAAATGAATGTATTTGATTTATTCTTGTAGTGGACATGACCGTGTTCCACTATAATGCGAGATTACACCTTCGTCTTTTTGAACTGTTCCAGTGATGCTTTTTACTGACCCTCTTAGTAAACGGACATTTAACACAATTTATTCCATTTAGTTGGAGTCTAAGAACACAATCTCTCACAAAGACACTATTTCTACTTTTAATTGTGTTCTAATACAAATGTAATCTGAAGTATCACCTGTGTTTATTTCATATGAGCAGTATATTCTTAATATGGGAATGATCATTAATATGCTGGTTTATTCTGCATCAACGATGGTGCTAAAGAACTGTGTGAAAGGTGAATGCCCGTGTCAGAGTGGCCTGATAGTTTGTGTAGAAATGGACAGACAGTATGACTGGCTCCTCGATTCTTCAAATTTCTGGACACTTTCCCTAAACATTCCTCTTTGTTTTCTAAACAGACTCTCTGTTGACCTCAAAGTCTAAGCCTCACGTTTTCACCCCTCCTCTTGGCCAACAAACCTATCAGAAGACTGTTTTTCTGATTTCAACACTTTAGAAAAAGTGTTTGCTTCCGTAAACGCTTCAGAGTTGGAATGACAGCGAGACCTGACATCTCTCTGTCTTTATAGCTGGATAGGCTGCAGTCACTAGTCAAAGACTGGCTTATCAGCTGAGGACTTATGGACACCTCCATAAGTTCACAGAGCAAAAGCTCCCTAGTTCTTAATGAACTTTCTTGAGGAACGCTTTATTTTGAAACTAATCAGGACGTGGCATTGTTTCTGGCAGAGAAAGCAGGCTGCAACGACACGTTGAATCCATAAACATACCGAGGTACAACCGGACTTCACGGGCCTACGACCTGTGAGTTCCAGACTGCTTTTCAACTCTAACCAAACCGAGATGGAACGTCTAACAGGTACAGAGTTGCTGGGAACGTGCGATGGAGTCGCAGGTCGCTTTCGTAAATGAGCCATGAGGTTCAAAAGATTTACCTGACTAAATAAAGGTTGAATGAATGAGTCAAGCTGGTTTTCGTATGGAGAAGTGTCAATCTGGTTAAACTCAAAATAGATAACTTCCTTTAAACATCCATCTCTACATCCTTGATCTATTCCTCTTAAACCTTATTTTATCTAATTCTAAGCTGGTAACTACATTTTAAGCTAAAAATCCTACAGATAAAAAGTAGTATTGTCATCATTACTCATGTCTGTTGTTACAATTAAATGTGCTGATGCGTTTAATTTGTAAGAAATTGAAATCAATCAATCAAGTGTACAATGGCGTTAATTTTAGTTGATTTATTTTAAATAAAAGGTAGTGTCTTTGGAATACCGACTAAATCAACGTTTCCATTGTCACTTTATGGGTTTATGTTTCACCATCCATCATAAATGATCACAGAAACATTTGGTAAACCTGAAAAAGAAAAGAACCCGTGAATTACTAATCAATCTGAATAAGTAATTAATTAAGGTAAAGTGTGTCAGTTTAATACTGACTCACTAATGATCCCTTACATTCTTATGCATAATTTCATTATTGCAAGGGATGTCTGTGGGAGTTCCTGTTTCACTATTATCCTAAGATCACTAGATAGCGCCAACCTGCCGCACCTGTAAACAATCTCCTTGATGAGATGCCAAGAGTATAAAAGGCAACAGATAACTTCTCCTTGCCGCTGGAGAATTACCTACCAATGGCAGTCATGCTTCTAGCCTTTAGTACCCTCTTGACTTGAGAATTACTGACCTGTGTATTTGTGGCAGGATGTCCTGCGGACATTGAATGCACCACATAAGTGTAGGGAGGTGATTGGTGGGGCTGGGGCTGGCTTCCTGTATAAAAAAAGGGCCAGCCTCCAGGGTTGGCTACACGTCATCTGCCTTCTGGCGGCGTTTGCTGGCTGTGTCACGCGCTAGCATAATTGGGTGCTTTAGGTCGCTATGGACTACTGTTTTAGCGACCACCGGAACAAGCTTCTTGTTTCCCTCTCCTGTTAGATGTGGAGCTCGGTGGTGAGTAAACGCCAGTTTATCTTTCTGTTTTAGACTTTCAAGATTTTAATTCTATTAATTGTTTTAGTCCCTGCTATTTGTCCTTGTGTTCGTTGCTGCTGTCTGGATTGTCCCGACTGGTCTCTGCCTCTATCTGGGTGGTCCATCGACTGCTGACTGGTCCTGTACTGTGTTGGTGCCCGCTGTCTGGACGGCGTGGGACGGGCTGCGTCACGCGTCCTGTGGGCTGAACTGGGCCGACTGATGCCCAGCTCAGACTAATTGAACAGGTGTTGGCTTGAGTGACGTTTCTCCTGGTGCAACAGATTCTACCAGGGTGGACTCTGGACTGCTGTTGAGTGAATGATGAGAATCCCTCCAGGCGGTAACATTTACTCCTGATTTTATATAAGATTTGTGTGTGGGGTTTTCCTGTTTTTGTACCTTTTACTGAAATGCACTTTTATTATTGACTGGAGCTATTGCTACCTTTTAAAATTGTGAATATTTTAAACTTAGCATTTTTAATTAAACAAACAACTGTGCAATTTAATTGGTGTCGGTGTGTGAAACTGTCTCAAGCCTCCTCTGCAAACGGACCTGCGTGCCCAAAGGTAACTTTTTAAGGTACAATCATTTTAATCAATTTTATTTATTTAAAAATAAACTTTTTACAGTACAATCATTTTATTCAATTTTATTTTTTTAAACTAGCATTTTTAAACTTCAGTTACCATATTTTAACCACACCCGACCCGGCTACATTTGGTGTTTGTTGGTAGTTTTGGTGCCGGCAACATTTGGCGTTGCTGGTAGTCTTTTTGCAGTTGTGAGGCTGGGACTCTTTTACTACTGTGTTTGTATTTGTGTATTGTGACATAGCAGGAAAATATTTAGTTTTTATTATGTGTGTGCGTGTGATAAGGACAAACAGCAGAGGTTCACCTGTTTTTAAGCTTGTAATTTGATTGTTTTTTAAATAGAGACCAGCGTCCCTCTACAGTGGTGCAGGTCCTGGGTGCGGAGTGGTATTCTCCGGATTCACGTGGGCCACTCCAACTAGACCAGCATGCCTCTACTGTGGCGCTGGTTACAGAGTGGCTCTCGAGGTTGGGAGTGCCATGTCCGCTGTGTTTCGACCCTGGTGGCAAGCTGGGTCATTGACGGGACGTCGATGCAGTTTGCGGGGGTGAATGTGGCAGGATGTCCTGCGGACATTGAATGCACCACACAAGTGTAGGGAGGTGATTGGTGGGTCTGGGGCTGGCTTCTTGTATAAAAAAGGGCCAGCCTCCAGGGTTGGCTACACGTCATCTGCCTTCTGGCGGCGTTTGCTGGCTGGGTCACGCGCTAGCGTAATTGGGTGCTTTAGGTCGCTATGGACTACTGTTTTAGCGACCACCGGAACAAGCTTCTTGTTTCCCTCTCCTGTTAGAGGTCGAGCTCGGTGGTGAGTAAGCGCCAGTTTATCTTTCTGTTTTAGACTTTCAAGATTTTAATTCTATTTATTGTTTTAGTCCCTGCTGTTTGTCCTTGTGTTCGTTGCTGCTGTCTGGATTGTCACAACTGGTCTCTGCCTTTATCTGGGTCGTCCATCGACTGCTGACTGGTCCTGTGCTGTGTTGGTGCCCGCTGTCTGGACGGCGTGGGGCGGGCTGCGTCACGCGTCCTGTGGGCTGAACTGGGCCGACTGATGCCCAGCTCGGACTAATCGAACAGGTGTCGGCTTGAGTGACGTTTCTCCTGCTGCAACAGATTCTACCAGGGTGGACTCTGGACTGCTGTTGCGTGACTGATGAGAATCCCTCCAGGCGGTGACATTTACTCCTGGTTTTATATAAGATTTGTGTGGGGGGTTTTCCTGTTTTTGTACATTTTACTCAATTGCACTTTTATTATTGACTGGAGCTATTGCTGCCTTTTAAAATTGTGAATATTTTAAACTTAGCATTTTTAATTAAACAAACAACTGTGCAATTTAATTGGTGTCAGTGTGTGAAACTGTCTCAAGCCTCCTCTGCAAACGGGCCTGCGTGCCTTAAAGGTAACTTTTTAAGGTACAATCATTTTAATCAATTTTATTTATTTAAAAATAAACTTTTTAAGGTACAATGATTTTAATCAATTTTATTTATTTAAACTAGCATTTTTAAACTTCAGTTACCCAATTTTAACCGCACCCGACCCGGTTACATATTTTTATCCTGTGACTTATCTGTTCCTAGACTCCTTTGTGAAACTCTGGAAATTTCCTTGTGGCCTCCTCAGCTGTATTCTTCACCTTCCAACAATGGACCACACTCCACTCTGGATGACTCCTTTCTTACACAAGATTTATTGAAACCAGTTCTCCTCAACAACCAATCTTCTACCTGTAAGAACCAGACAACCTGCTTGGGGGCCAAGATGGTGTAAAGGCAGGGCAGCCGGCTTGGGACCCGAAAGTCCCAGGTTCAATCCCCAGTCACTACATACCTTGTGGTGTCTCTGGGCAGCACACCCCATCCCCAAAAATACACCCCTGTTGCCTCCAATAGCTGCCCACCACACAACCCAGTGGTGGATGGGTCAAATGAAGAGACTAATTTCACCATTGTATGGAAACATACAGTGATGATAATGTGTGACATTATTATTATTATTAATCAATGCCTGAAGTACTGTATTAAATATCTGACCCTTCTCCTTGCTCCTCAGGATTCCTGACATTACCTGTGCCATTTATCCTTGTTGTAAATAAACTCACGAAACTTTCCATTCAGTCTTGGAGTTGTTCATTATTCAGTCCTTTCATCCTGAGTATTTAGTTCACTTAACAATGTCATTGCATTGTTGTAAACAGATGTGTTTACAGCATTTTTTCAAGTTTTAAACTTCAAACTAGTCCAGTTATCAAAGGATCATAACAGAATGCACGGCAAAATGTTGAAATTTAACAATCTCCTCATATGTTTTGCTGTCATATGAACATTGGTTGGTTGGTTTCAGAACCAACAAATATGACTCAAGCGATATGGGTTTTTCTTTTCAAGGTACATCTGGTGTTCCATTTATTTAATAAGTAGTAAAAGTGAATACTTTCTTCCAGTGTCATGCAGACTGACTCACCATGTGCCATCATCTCCACTGTGTATGGGGAGCCGTTTTAGCCAAAATGAAATAAATAAATAAAATGGATAAAAATGGTGATAAAAATGGTTAAAATGGTGAAATAAATAGTTATTTGTCATTCATTAACCTATTTTCACCTATTTTCCCACTTTTACTTAATCAATTTTTCATTTACCAATTTTCCCATTTTTACTTAATCAATTTTTCATTTACCTCTTTTCCCATTTTTACTTAATCAATTTTTCATTTACCTCTTTTCCCATTTTTACTTAATCAATTTTTCATTTACCTCTTTTCCCATTTTTACTTAATCAATTTTTCATTTACCTCTTTTCCCATTTTTACTTAATCAATTTTTCATTTACCTCTTTTCC
The DNA here is from genome assembly GCA_038048925.1 of Garcialebias charrua. Classification (NCBI taxonomy): domain Eukaryota; kingdom Metazoa; phylum Chordata; class Actinopteri; order Cyprinodontiformes; family Rivulidae; genus Garcialebias; species Garcialebias charrua. The sequence goes on from JBBPBX010000675.1 coordinate 120,067, forward strand.
CATTTTTACTTAATCGATTTTTCATTTACATCTTTTCCCATTTTTACTTAATCAATTTTTCATTTACCTCTTTTCCCATTTTTACTTAATCAATTTTTCATTTACCTCTTTTCCCATTTTTACTTAATCAATTTTTCATTTACCTCTTTTCCCACTTTTACTTATTCCATTTTTCATTTACCTCTTTTCCCATTTTTACTTAATCAATTTTTCATTTACCTCTTTTCCCACTTTTACTTATTCCATTTTTCATTTACCTCTTTTCCCATTTTTACTTAATCAATTTTTCATTTACCTCTTTTCCCACTTTTACTTATTCCATTTTTCATTTACCTCTTTTCCCATTTAACAAGAATTTGTTTTGTCTTTTTCCATTTACCTGATTTGGTATTTCACATTTTCTTTAATCAATTTCTCATACAATCCCTTTTTTTTAACCCATTTTTCTTTCACCTGTTTTTCATTCAACATCTGTTTGAAAAACTTTTCATTTTCCCATTTGTTTATTTCCCTTATTTATTTAGTATTTCCTTATTTTCTTATTCATTTCACGCAAACTTGGGAAAAGAATAAATGCAAATGAGGAGAGGCGTCATCGGTGTACAATGGCAGCCCATTGGTTGGTTAGATACAACTGCAGCACTGGACTTCCCCTCCGTAAAGCAGTCTAGCAATGGCGAGTTACAGAAGCAGACAGCCACCGTTTCCTGTTTTGGACTTTCAGAATAAAAGCTTGCTTCTCGACGCCGCAGTGTGTAGAGATGCAAAGTTCGCGCTGTTGCTCTTGTTTTGAAAATAAATACCTTCGTGTCTTTGAACGGACGTGAAAGCTTTATGGAAGCGTCCGTTTGTTTTAGTGAAGCAGAGGGAGCACGTTCCGTCTCAAACTTGTCCTAAATGCTGATAAAACAAAATCGTTCTTTAGTTTTAGCAGGTCGTTTTCGTAAATGAGCCCATGAGGCTCAATAAGATTTACCTGACTAAGGTTGAATGAATACGAAGCTGAAGTTAGCTTC
>JBBPBX010000676.1:0-33324 GCA_038048925.1 Garcialebias charrua
TTTTTTACTCAGCTAATCAGCTGAGCTGCAAACACCTGCTGACTATCTCTCTCTTATATAAACCGAAGGCAAAAGATGGAAAGGTGTGGAGAATAGAGGTGTGTGCAGGTACGTGAGGTGTTGGTGTTTTTGAGGAAGTTGGAATATTAAAGTATAGTCAGCAGTGAAAGCTCGCTGTTGATTGTTGGGTAGACTGGGAGTTTTCTCCACCCTCCCAGGTTGTGTTGTGTTGTGTTGTGGTTGTGTTGATCACTGGGAAACAGTGATTGTTGGTACACTTCATTTTGGAGTGGGTTAGTGGAGTACTTTGTGCTCGTGTGGACTCTAGTGATCTAGAGTGGGGGACCTGGGCGTGTTGGAGGTTTTTTTGAGTCTCAGAGTCTGAGGGCTCTGGTGGCTGTCTGTTAGAGGCAGCTGTGTGTGTGGGGGCTCGTGCCTTTTTTTGTTGTAACTTTGTTCCTTTCATTACTTTTGGTTGGGTAAAGCGGTAGTCTAGTTTTCGCTATTTATTTGTTTTACATCCTGTAGGCCTAGAGTTTTGGTAGAGGTAGCCCGCGGTCAAACAGGGTTCGCCGGCTCTGTATAGAGTTGGCTCTGTTGGGCTGCTTTATTTTCCGTTTGGCCGCTTTACCCAAACCCACCTTTCGTTTGAACTTTCCTTTCTTTTTAGGACGTGGGACGCCTGGAGAAGCTGGAGGTGGTTCCCCTCCTACAGATGACCCTTTGTTCCTTTAATAAATTTGTTAAACTTTTTCCTTGTGTCCTGTGTCCATTAAATATGTTTTGATCCTGGTGGATCGTAACATATTTAGTGGGGGCTCGTCCGGGATATGATTAAGGTTTGTCCGGGAATATAGAGTTGTTTTGTGAGGAATTGTGAGTTTTGGCGCTGCTGCTGTGTTTTGAGACGACTGCTCGTTTGTTTGTTTGTCACAAACTTGTTGGAGTGTTTCTGTGAAGCGCTTGAGTTTTGAGTCGGCTCATGATTGCTGAGCACCTGCTGATTGCCTGCTGATTGTGCCATAGTGCGCAGCTGTGTGGGTGTGGGAGTTTGCTCGTGTTGTGTTCAGGTCAGCTGGGATTTTTTTTATCCTTGTTAAGAATAACAGCCGTGTTTGAGACTATCATCATGGATTTTGATTTGGAGAGTTTTGTAAAACAACCCTCAGTGGAGGTTCTCGATAATTGTACAAAGGAGCAGTTATTGAGTGTGGCAGAGTACTATGAAGTCTCTGTGGATAAGCGTACCAGGAGAGAAACGGTGGAACGTGAACTGATCGCTGCATTAGTCCAGATGGAGATCCTGCAGGAAACGTCGCCCCACAAATCTTTTGAAGATATTCAAAAGTATGGTGAAGTGGACAAAGATGTGCGCTTAAAGGAATTGGAATTAGAGTTACGACGGATAGATTTTGAGACCAGAAAAGCTGAGGCGGAAGCAGTAGTACGGAAAGCCGAGCTGGAGCAACAAACCGCTCTAAGGGAAAAGGAACTTTCACTCGAAGAGCGTAGAATGGAGCTCGAGCTGCGTCTGAAGGAGTTGGAACGAGAAAAACTTCCTTCTCAGCCATCCGGTCGTGATTTTGATGTGAGTAGAAACGTTATTAAGGCTAACCCTGATATAATTTATGGTCTCCTCAGGAGACATTTTAGCTCTACTATGCATTCTGTTGTCCCCTTAGCTGACTTTTACTCAACTTTACCCAAAGACCAAGAAGACCCATATGACTACTGGCTGAGACTAAACAGAGCAGCTGACTTGGCTTCTGACTACCTGAGAGAGCAGGGCAAATCATTTGAAAACCCTGAGATGGAGGTGACCCGTATGTTTATCAGGAATTGTCCCTGTAGAGACCTGGCTCTCACTTTCAGGTCCAAACCTATCCACAAATGGTCGGCGCATGAAACGCTGGAGGTGCTGAATGAGTACCACGCTGAAGTGAGCTATAAAGAAACTCCCTCAGTGCATCTCAAGAGGACCGTGGACATTACCATGCACAATGCGGAGGTGAGCCATGGACTGGTCCCTACACACAGTGGTCAGGAATGCCCGCAGAAACATGGTACACAGTATGTCTCTCTGGCAGAGGTGATGTCTATGTTAGAGAGGGTTCTGCTGCATGGAGCCTCTGACCAGTCACAAGTGAGACGGCGAGCTCCACCCAGGCGACCTGTAGACGGCACAGACTATATTGATGGTTTTACTGTTAAGCCATGCATTATCTGCAAAAGCGATGGCCACAGTGCCTTGTCACATTGCCGAGAAAATAGACTTTGTTTCAAGTGCTATGCTCCAGGTCATTCACGCCGAGACTGTCCAACCAAAAGAGCTGCCCCAGAACATCAGGAAAACTGACTGGTCTGCGCCCAGGGGAGGACAGTGCAGACAAACCCAATAAACCTCCCACCACTACTGAGTTACCAGAAATGCAAGATAATGCATCCCTCTATGAGTTGTACAGTGGTACAGTGACCCCATCCAAGAAACTGATATTTCAGGGATCCCAAAGAATAGCAGAAACTGACAGCCTGTTCTACACGTCTGTGTCAGTACAGAATGGCCCCACCCTCAAAGCACTCTTAGACAGTGGGTCGATGGCCTGTACAATCAGTGAGTCCTCTGTTGAGTCCCTTTTACAACAGTGTCCTGATATCACAAGAGGCACGGCTGATGATTATGTTATTATAGGCTGTGGTGGACAACGTGTTTTCCCCAAAGACATATATGACCTTGATGTCATGGTTTATGGATGTAGGATGGTCATTCCAACAATGGTTGTTCCAGGCCAGACAGAACAAATGATCCTTGGAAGCAATGCCATCAAGCACATTCTAACCCAACTAAAGAACACTGACAGCTACTGGAAGCTAGTTTCCTCGCCCAACAATGGCCAGACAGCCGACCACTGCCAATTTTTGTCACTGCTATCCAATACAGAGCGATGGAGGGGTGATTGCATTCCAGATAAAGTGGGTACAGTTAAAGTCAAGAGATGTGTGACCCTGAAACCACAGAGTGAACACCTTGTTTGGGGCAAGTTACCTGAATCAGCAGTGATGTCGGCAGGCAGTACAGTGATTGTTGAACCAACGCGATCTAAAGCTGGACTGAAACATATCCTTGTTGGACGAGTTGTTACTCCTCTTTGGGGAGATCGATGGGTGCCTGTTAGGGTCATCAATCCTACTAATCGAGTTGTGGTGCTGAGAAGGAATGCCAAGTTAGCAGATGTGTCTCCTTGTATTGCAGTGGAGGACCTGCCAAAAGCTGACAACGTTGAGTGTAACGTGCAGTGTATGCAGAGCGAAGTTGTGCAACCAAGGTCAGAGGAGGACATGATGCATACACTGGAGTCTCTGGGTCTGCAAGACATTGACCTGAAGTCATGTGAAGTGTCACTGCAGTGGAAAGACAAGCTCCTTGACATCATCGTGCAGAATGAGTCAATCTTCTCACGGCACAAGATGGATTGTGGAGAAGCTAAGGGGTTTGTTCACCGTATCCATCTTGTCGATGACAGGCCATTCCGTTTACCCTACAGACGCATACCACCGAGCCAGTACGAGAAACTGAGAACGACTCTGAATGAGATGGAAGAGAAAGATATCATCCAGAAGTCAAACAGCGAGTATGCATCTGCACTGGTCTTGGTGTGGAAACCGAATGGGGACCTCAGAGTGTGCACTGACTTCAGATGGCTGAACGCGAGAACTGTGAAGGATGCTTATCCACTGCCGCATCAAGCTGATGCTCTGGCCGCGCTCGGTGGTAACGCGTTCTTCTCCACAATGGACCTGACATCAGGCTTTTATAATGTTCCCCTGCACCCTGACGACAAGAAATATACGGCATTCTCCTCGCCATTTGGGCTTCATGAATACAACCGTCTCCCTCAAGGCCTGTGCAACAGCCCTGCTACGTTCATGAGGATGATGATGTCCATATTCGGTGATGAGAATTTCACAAGCTTATTGTGCTACCTCGACGATCTGATGGTTTTTGCACCTACAGAGGAAACTGCACTCCGTCGCCTACAGATGGTTTTCTCCCGCCTCAAAGAACATAACCTTAAGCTCGCACCCAAGAAGTGCTTCTTCCTTAGGCGGACTGTGAAGTTTCTTGGACATGTTATTAGTGATGATGGTGTTCGAACGGACCCTGAGAAAGTGAGAGCAATAAACAATGTCCAAGTCACTGATCTTATGGAGTCAGACGGGAAAACACCTTGCCCCAGTAAAATCAGGTCATATCTTGGCATGGTGATATACTACCAAAGTTTCATTGAGGCATGTTCTGCAAAGGCAAAACCACTGTTTAAGCTCATGGCTGGACTGGATACCCAAACCAAACACAAGAGGGGTCGCAAACCTGTCAAAAAGAGAGGTCAGGTGAGGCTGACACCTGCTGACTGGACGGATGCCTGTCAGACTGCTTTTGAGACACTGAAACATGACCTCATTACAAGTGTTACTTTAGCCCACCCAGATTTCGAAGCCCCATTCATTCTGGCTGTCGACGCATCCTACGATGGGATTGGAGCTGTCCTGTCGCAACTGCCTCCTGGTGGAAAAGTAGCCAGACCAGTTGCCTTTGCAAGTAAAACCCTCTCACGCTCTCAGCTGAACTACCCTGCTCACCGGCTTGAATTTCTTGCGTTGAAATGGGCAGTATGTGACAAATTCAGCCATTGGTTAAAGGGCAGACACTTCACCATATGGACTGACAATAATCCATTGACGTATATTCTGACCAAACCCAGGCTTGATGCTTGTGAACAGCGATGGGTGGCGAAGCTAGCTGCATACGACTTTGATTTGAAATACATCCCCGGCCCAAAGAATATCGTTGCTGATGCCTTAAGCCGTGAGCCGTTTGTCCAATCATGCATGGGTCATCGCCTTGTGAACGAGCCATATACCTTGCTGTTGGACCAAGTCAAAGGTGTGAATGACAGAATTGTGCAGGATGTCTTCAGAGTGTCCAACAACTGTCAGGCTGTTGTAGAAGATGGTGATGAGTTGTCGACTGAGCAAGCCCGAGACATAGTACCACCAGACTCGAGAGGCTCAATCTCAGCGGAGGAAGTTGCTGCCGTCCTCAATGCTCAGTCCAGCGGAGGTGTGAGTCATGTATTGGGAACCGGTGTTGACCCCAATCTTCTGCTGGATGAAAACCAGTCCTTGGCACTTCCACAGAGCCAGCTTGTCAATTGGCAGGAGGCCGACGACACAATAAGCAGAGCCATGTACTTTGTACGGAGACATAAGAGACCTACAAAACGAGAAAGAGCTGTTGAATCACCAAGTGTGATTAAGCTGCTGAAGCACTGGACTAGACTCACCATTCAGAATGGCATGCTATACAAGGCAAAGAAAGATCCCCACATGAACAGAAAGATCCTCCAGTTCATAGTGCCTGACTCATTGAAGCAGAAAGTTCTCCATGGTCTTCATGACGCAGCGGGTCACCAAGGCCAGCACCGTACCTTGTCTCTGGTGAGGCAAAGGTTCTTCTGGAGCGGCATGGAACGTGATGTTATGAACTATGTTCGATCCTGTCAGCGTTGCATAGTAGGAAAAACACCTGAGCCGCAAAGTCGTGCACCACTCAAGAACATAGTCACTTCCGAACCTATGGAGTTAGTTTGCATAGACTTTTGGACTGCTGAACAGGGCAACAAGTCTGTGGATGTGCTAGTTGTGACCGATCATTTCTCCAAGATGGCACATGCCTTCCCCTGCAAGAATCAGACTGCCAAGGAAGTTGCTCGTCGTCTCTGGAATGGCTTCTTTCTCATTTATGGGTTTCCTCGCCGTATTCATTCGGATCAAGGGGCCAACTTTGAAAGCAAGCTAATCAAAGAACTTCTAGATATGGCTGGAGTACAGAAATCCCATACGACTCCTTATCACCCGATGGGAAATGGTGTCGCAGAGCGATTCAACAGGACTCTAGGAGAAATGATCAGGTCTCTTCCCCCTCAGCCAAAAGCAAAGTGGCCACAAATGTTGCAGCTACTCACTTTCTGCTATAACTGCACGGAGCATGAGACAACAGGGTTTGCACCATTCTACCTTGTGTTTGGAAGGATCCCTCGTCTACCCGTTGACGTCAGTGGCGGCTGGTGATATTTTTTTATGGGGGGGCGCCATAAAAAAATTTTAAGCATGTGTAGAAGTATGCATAATTATGTTTGTATACTGTAAAGTAAGTTTGTTCATGTTTTTTATTTGTATATATCAGGTGTATCCATTTGTATAAAACTATCATTAATAAAACATGGTTCATCTTCACCATGGTGTAGTGGCTAGGGAATCAGACTTGAGATCCGAAGGACCCAGGTTCGAACCCCGGCCACGGCACACCTTGGGGTGTCTATGAGTGCACACCCATTTTCCCCAGCTCCCCGGGCGCTGACCACGGCTGCTCACTGCACCACCTGGTGGTGGTTGGGTTAAATGCAGAGACCAATTTCGTCTGTCAAGTATGGGAAACATACACAGATGACAAAAATGTGATATTTATTTATTTATTTTTATTTGTTTGAGGCATCAGTGTGAAAAGAGAATGGGAGTGTTCTGCTTCCACTTTTCAATTGTTAGACAACTTCTATCATATTCTGTTATTATTTTAGTAATACAAGTTCATAACATAAATAGAATTGTGAGGGTCCAGACTTAAATAAGGACAAAGGTGTTCAAAAATCCACCAAATAATTCAATTTAACAGTTCCAAAAATAAACTAACAAATAATTAAATTTCAATGAAAAATAAATCAAAAGATAATAACAAATTTGGCCCAACTTAAACAGGTCAACTGAAGTCTAACAAGGAGGAATGATTCCAGATTAGATTTTAAATAACTGATTTATGGGGAAGAAAAATGATCTATTTTACTGTGATCCACCTGATGATCTCCACTTATACTTAAGGCTGCAGTCAAGTCCTCTTCGCTGGAGCATTGATTCCTACTCATGGTATTTATGCTTCTAGCCAGTTTGTGAGTACAGTACTTTGAGAGACACTTACCTTGTTTTTTGTTGTGTTTCCAGTCCTCGTTTCCATCTTGGTCCTGGGTTCAGTTCTCTGCTCATCGTGTCTTGCCCTCCAACCACTTGCCTGCCTCATTTCGCCCTCTGGGATTCATCTCAAGGAACTAAGGATTTCTCTGTAAAATAACAAACAAAACTAGATCAATCATCTTGAAAGAGCCTTCTGGTCAAGCCTTTCTGACAGTTTGTTTCATCTTCTAGGAAATCCAGAAGATCCCTGTACATGTGTACAGTATATAGACTTGCACTGTAAATAATAAACACTGTTACTTTTGCACCTCTTCGTCTTGTGTCGTTCTGGGTCTCATTACCAACTGGGTAAACCTTTGAAATCATAACACTATGACCACTTTATTGTTCTTTTTACATATTTTGTGCTAATTTCAGCTTACTTTTTTGTTGCTAGTTTTATATCTTTCAAAATATGAAACTTTCCCTTAAACATTATTCTCTTAAATCTGTTTTCTTTTTTATCTTGTTGAGATTTTAGCTACTGTTCTGCTACTTTTCTGCTACTTTTAACTAGCATTTTGATACTTTCAGCAAAAAAAAATGCTACTTTAGCTAGTGTTTTGCTACTCATCAATATTTTCCTCTTTTTGCTGAAGCTTAGCAGTTTAAGCATCTGTCTTTTAGCTACTATATGTCATGTGTTTGCCCCTCACAGCCAGCCATGTTCATGTTTGTTGTTAAAGAAAGTGAAGTGACCTAAAATCCGATATCAGTCTCCTTAAGTTGGTCACCCACCAGACTGGTCTAAGGGTCTTTTCTTCCACTTTATGATAAAGAGGCTCTGGGTCCTGCAAGGACAATAACCTTCACATCAACGTGAAGAAGACAAAGGAGATGATTGTGGACTTCAGAAGGAACAAACAAACCCCACACACCCCACTGAACATTGGAGGATCTGCAGTGGAAGTGGTCTCCAGCTACAAGTACTTAGGTGTACGGTACACATGAACGATAACCTCAGCTGGAGCAACAACACCACCAGCCTGATCACGAAAGTTCATCAGAGACTCTACTTCCTCAGACGGCTGAGATGAGCTGGTCTGAGAAGTTCAGACCTCACCTCCTTCTACAGGTGTGCAGTGGAGAGAGCAAATAAATAGAATCAATCTACTATATTTTTTTAGTACCAGAGTTCTCTTAAATATTCCTAATATTAAAGGTCCTGAGTTGACTCCTAATGCATCTTAGCATATACTGTATAACATTTCACCATATAAATGTACCTTAAATGTTTCAATGTTAATAAGCTAGTAACTTGCAAGAGACTTTGTTTTCATTCTCCAGATCAATACAGTGTTAAAAATAGTAAAACACCACAAGTGAAAATACTCACTTTTGGGATATGGGAAGTCACCTGCTGCATGAAGGTTAAGCTGGACATCTTGGATCTTCTTCTGTACACCACCTGTCTGTTACACAGGTGGTAGATTGGAAATAATCACTGCTGGTGTGTAGAGATGAAGGTGTTGTGTGGATTTTTTTCTGTAAAGAAAGTACAGAAGGCACATTAATTATGTATTTTTTTTTTTAGCATTTTCCACATTGCTTGAAGTGCTTTGTGTACACATATGTAATCACATTTTAACTTTCTTAATACAACATAAATAATAATATCCAGGTTAACAACAGCACAACTTATAATGAAACTAAAGTTTAACTAAACTAAACTAAAACTAAAGTTTATTTATTCATTCAGATGTATTCATCAGAAAATTTGCAACTGCTGCTAAACGAAACGAGACAAAAGTTAACTAACACAGACAGACACTCTGAGGAGTAAAAAGTTCATGATGAGCTGTAGATGGACAGACAGGAGTCGTCTTCACACATTCGGGTACTTTATAACTAGCAAGTAGCAACTTTGCAGTACACCACAACATGAGCACAGCTACTAGCTACTGTAACTGACTGAAACAACCACACACACACGACACCACGTCCCGAACACAGATGAGAACAGCTCAAACTTTGCTCATGTGTGCTCAGCGATTTATTAAACTCACTAATTATTACTTGCTTACCTGTGTAGAAAGACACCGTTAATAATTACAGCTGTTTCAACGTCGCTGGTTGGCCGTGTGAAGCTCTGACTGTAAACAGAGGGAATCCCCCGCTCCCCCTCCTTCCTGGCTCAAACCGGAAGCTGGCGATCCGTGGCGATAATAGACGAGTCCAGGCTCGAGAGCGGCGGAAAATGCGACCTGTACAGTTCAATAATTTTGTACAGATGGGACATAAACTACGGCCGCTAGCGGCCGCTAGTTATGATTAGATTCAATGGAAAAGCATGGGGAAAGCCCCCAGGCGGCGCCGAGCGGGGAAACCGGAAGTACGTCACTCACAATCAGAAAACGTTTTTTGAAACAAACAAAACAATCATTACTCATAAAATATTTATCCTACACAACTAAAAACATATATGCATGCATTTCGAAATATTTTTATTTTATTATTTCACTTTTATAAAAATAAAAAAAATAATAATCTTCAAATGGTGAAGAAGAAGAGCTGCAGATCCAAGGAGGAGCGGCGCCCCTAGCGCCCTCTAGTGGCGGCCGCCTCTGGTTGACGTCATGTTTCAGCATGCCCTCACCAATGATGCTGTTGTCAATTACTCGGACTTTGTTTCTCACATGAAGAGAGGTCTACATGAGGCTGCTCAGATTGCACAGAAGAGCAGTGCAAAAGCCCAGGCTCGTCATGCCAGGTTGTACAACCGCAAGGTCAAGGGTTCACCTCTCGTTGTTGGGGACAGAGTACTAATCGCCAACAGAGGTGTGCCGGGTAAACGAAAGACTGCGGACAGATGGGAGTCTACCCCTTATGAGGTTGTGTCAGTCAAGCCAGATATCAATGTCTACAGAGTCAAGGATGTTCTAACAGGTAGAGAGAGAGTTGTCCACAGGAACCTGCTACTCTCTGTTAGCTTCTTGCCCTGCGAGGATGATGAGGACTGTAAATCTGTGCACTCTGTCAGTGATGCCGCTACACATGGTAGTGGTCTACGCCCTAATGTACCTGACATAATGGAAGACAGTGATGTTCGCACAGTCAACTGGCTAATGCAGACTGGCAATGATGGAATCCTTTCAGAAGATGGCGACTCATTTGACCGGAGATCCAGTGCCACCCAGTCTGACCATCTCACGATTGCCACATCCAATCCAACCAGTCATCTAATCCCTGTCCATGATGTTGCCCACTCAACAGTTGACGATGAGGAAGACTCTCAACATTACCCAGACATGTGCTCTCCTGACAATGTCCTCACAGACTTAGCCCTTCCTATTGACAATCCTTTAGACATTGATGCCCCTGTAACAACTGCTCTGGAAGGTGGCTGTTCAAACACTTCCATTCCAGGTTCCAGACTTCAGGTTGCTTCCACACGACCTAAACGTCATGTTCTTAGGGACCGTGGGTCAATCAAGCCCCCCAGACGTCTTATTTGTGAGATGAATGATCATGCAGTCGATGGGGCTTCTTTATCCGCTGTGTCAGTTAGTTCCCTGATTCAGTTCTTTTCAAGTGCTCTTTCGGTTTAAGTAACATGGTTATGTGTGTGCTATTCAAAAGAATGCTTGAGTAGTACTTTTGAGGTTACAGGAACAGTGTTTACAATTCAAGGGTGTAACAGGTACCTTTGAGTCTGTGTTTAGTTAGGAGTTTGATCGCCTCCTTTCTTGATATACTCCTTATTGGGAGAGTTTTTGAACTGACAGATATACCCAGTTTTGTTCCTGGTAATACAGTTTTTGTTTGTTTTTACCTTTATACACCTATTTTATTTTATTTTGCTTTGTTTTGTTTAGTCTGAGGAATTACACTTCATATTTAACAGAATTTCAGGGGGGTGTATGTAACGGGTATAAACACTTTGATTATTTTGTAGTGAAATTCTTGCTAAAATATGTATTACAGTACAGTTGTTCTGCAGTGTGTGGTTGATAAGCGCCCTCTACTGGTTGGCTATAAATATCACGTAAAACCGGAAGTTCCCCACAGTTGGTCTAGCGCTCTGCTGTGGTAAGTTATACAGTTAGGTTATCTTACAAAAGTATCATAAAGTATGCTAATATAAATTTATAAATGCTACTTTTTCTAGATGGCTACACCAGTAGAGGAGCTAACTACAGTTTCTTTGTGCTATGAACCACTCATAACAAATTACTAATTTGTTATATAAAATGTTCAGAGTTAAGTCTGTTACGTTAACGGTCATACTGCAACGGCTGTTCGTTGCCATGACAACACAACGTTAACTGCTATTTTTTGTGAACCACCAGAGGGTGCTGTAGGACAATTTAATATTTCATTTTGACTGCTGCCTGTACATGTATTTATTTTTCTAATTTCTTACTTCATTTATAAGACACAACGTGAACTGTTATTTTTTTGTGAACCACCAAAGGGTGCTGTAGAATAATTTAATATTTCATTTTGACTGCTGTCTGTCTGTATTTTTCTAATTTCTTAGTTCATTTATAAAAACTAATGAAAAAAGATGTTAAGCTAAAAAAAGGTTAAAACCAGATTACATTAAATCCATGTTAATTAAACCACTATACGATCATATCAGAGAGTCAGAGTCAGAGAGTCTTTATTGTCATTTGCACCGCATGTGGTACATGTGATGAAAACGAGATTATGTACACGGGGTCCCAGTTACATCCAACAACAAATGCAAGAGAAAAACAGTAATAACATCTAGAATTAACTAAGAAAAACATCAACTAGTAATACACTAAGCCCTAATGTAGTGGAAAAACATCATTATAAACAGCAGCACGAACATGAGTCTGTATGAGCAGATGGTCACAGATGAACACAGCAACAAGAAAACAGATCAGCATCAGCATGATGTGATATTTTGCAGTGTTTATTCTTATTATTTATTTATTCATGAGTCTAACAGCCTCAGGGTAGAAGCTGTTCCTCAGTCTAGTGGTTCTACATTTGATGCTCCTCAACCTCCGTCCTGAGGGGAGTGGGGCAAAGAGTGAGTGTGCTGGGTGAGTGAGGTCTTTCATGATGCAGGTGGCTCTTTTCCTGCATCTGGAGGTGTAAATGTCTGTGATGGTGGGGAGACTGACTCCAACAGACTTCTGTGCAGCCTTCACCACTCTCTGTAGAGCTTTCCTCTCTGCAACTGTGCAGCCTCCATGCCACACATTGATGCTACTGTTAAGGTGTGATCTTTCAATTTACATGTATGTGTTACAAACCCCCTTATGTTAAGCTGTGATGTGTTTGTTTTGTCAATTTAAATAGAATGGGCATGTTAGGTATTTTGTGGTGTTATTTCAGTTTCCAATTTCATATGTTGGTGCGTGGCTTGTCAGCCTGTATAAAACTTCTCGTTCTCACAGCTTCCATTCATTCAGAATTGAAAAAGACTTCTGGACAGAAGTCGAAACGTTTTCTGCAACAAATAAAGTCCAGTTGATCCTGTATTGAACGCCTTTTTTGATTTTATCATGTCCTGGACGACTGAGAATCTTCACCAGCATATTGATGCTGGAGCACAGGATGCTCTCCACTGCACACCTGTAGAAGGAGGTGAGGACTGGGCTGCTCAGACCAGCTCGTCTCAGCCGTCTGAGGAAGTAGAGTCTCTGATGACCTTTCTTGATCAGGCTGGTGGTGTTGTTGCTCCAGCTGAGGTTATCATTCAAGTGTACACCCAAGTATTTGTAGCTGGAGACCACTTCCACCACTGATCCACCTATGTTCAGTGGGGCATGGGTGTGTTTGTTCCTTCTGAAGTCCACAATCATCTCCTTTGTCTTCTTCACATTCATGTGAAGATTATTCTCTTTGCACCAGCTCTCCAGGTGTTCCACCTCCTGTCTGTAGCTGGACTCATCATTGTTTGTGATGCATCCCACCACCGCTGTATCATCTGCAAACTTAACAATATGACAGCCTGGATGTGTGGCTGTACAATCATATGTGAGCAGAGTGAACAGAAGAGGGCTCAGCACACATCCTTGGGGAGAGCCAGTGCTGAGGGTTATGGTGGAGGAGGAGAAGTTGTGGATCTTCACGGACTGTGGTCTGTTTGTTAATACCCTTCCACATGCTCCGTGGGTCTTGTGAGGTGAACTGTCCCTCTATCCTCTGTGCATACGTGGCCTTGGCCTTCTTAATGCCATCAACCAGTTCTTTCCTGCTCTTTCTCAGCTCCTCTGTATCTCCGGACTTGAATGCAGTGTCCCTGGCTGCTAGCAGGGTGCGGACTTCCTTATTTAACCAGGGTTTTTCGTTGGGGTAACATTTAACATATTTTTTTATGGATACATTTTCAGAGCATGTGCTGATGTAACCCAGGACTGAGGAAGCATAAAGTTCCAGATCCACTGAGCTCCCATCAGTAGCTGCCTCCCTGAAGACAGACCAGTTTGTATTCTCAAAACAGTCTCTCAGCATGGAGGTGCTACCTTGCAGCCAAACTCTTATCTCCCTTTGTTCCGGCTTGGAGCGTCTCAGCGGGGGAAGCTGTCTTGGGACAGCAAGGGATATGTTAAAAAGAGTACAGTATTGTCTGAAATTGTTGTAAGAAAAGTTTTACACACAGTTGGTCTAGCGCTCTGCTGTGATGGCTACACCAGTAGAGGAGCTAACTACAGTTTCTTTGTGCTATGAACCACTCATTTTGCAGTAAAGTTCCACTTCATCCAACCCACTAGCCTCTGAGAGTGTGATTATGACAGGACGGGTCTACAACTGTTACATAAACAACAACATGATGTCTCCACTGGGCATAAATATGGCAAATGTGAAAGTAAGAAATCCAGGCCAAGCACAGGGTAAACCTCACAGGCCCCTGTAAACTCTCTGAGCTTTTTTTTGTTTTCTTTTTGTTTTGTTTTGGGACAAAGCAACCGAAGCCCTAGGCTCTCAGCCAGACCCCTTCAAATGCCAGGCTGAAAGTTGCCACAACTCTGGGCGCGGGTGAAAGAGTTGACCATGTGCCTGAGTCAGGAGGTCCCTATGAGAAGGCAAATGCCATGGTATCCCAGATAGCATTGAAATCAGCTCTGGAAACCACGTTTTCTGCGGCCAGTTGGGGGCTATAAGGATCAAAGAAAGAGCTCCCTTACGTACCCGTTCCAGTGTCGTCCCGATCATAGGGACAGGTGGAAATGCATAGTAAAGTACCTCTGCTGGTCAGTCATTTGCCAGAGCATCCATACCCAATGGGGCATCTGCTTCCCTCAAGGAGAAGTAAAGGTCACAGTGTGAGCTAGCCCTGCAGGCGAACAGGTCCACAGAGGCCCTCCCAAATCGTGACCATACCTGTCCCACAATCCGTGGGTTCAGGCTCCATTCTGACGCCAGCAAAGGGCCTCTTGAAAGGGCGTCTGCTCCATAATTTAGTTCACCAGGAACATGAGTCGCCCTGAGTGACAGGATCCTTGGCGCACACCATGTGAGCATCCTCTGTGCCAGATGGAGGAGGACCCGGGACCTTGTCCCTCCCTCTCTGTTGATAAAGGACATTGTGGTCCTGTTATCTGATTTCACCAGGATGTGTTGTCCGCAATCAGACCTTTGCGAAAGAAGAATTTTAATGACAGGAATATGGCTAACAATTCTAGGAAGTTGATGTGTAATCTTGCTTCCTGTTCATTCCAAAGGCTGCGGGCATTCTGATTCCTACAGATTGCCCCCCATCCTGTTTTCGAGTCATCCGTCGTGATGACCACAAGAGATGACACCCTTCCCAGTGAAACCTCTTCCGTGAAGACGGACCAATCTCTCCAGGGTTCCAGAGCCTCCAGGCACTCTGAATCTATCTTAACCATCCCCGTTTGTTTAGGTAGGTTAGGCTGTATCCGTTGGTTCAGCCACAGCTGCATGGGCCGCATTTTCAGTAATGCGTGTGGCACACATGGAATGGCCGCTGCCAAGAGGCCTAGAAGGCATTGGCAGGTTTTTGCAGGGACCTGATGGTCCAATTTAAATTTGCTCAGGCTAGAGCGAATGGAGGAAACTCGTTCCTTCGAAAGCCATGCTCTGTACTGGATGGTGTTGATCTGTACTCCCAGAAATACGGTAACCTGTGACGAAGTTAAATGGCTCTTTTGCAGGTTTATAACAAACCCAAGAGACTCTAAGTGATAAATCACCTTGTAAGAGTGTGACTGGGCGTGCTTTTTGCTTTCAGCCAGAATCAGCAGGTCATCCAGGTAGTTCATGACCCTGAGTCCTTGATTCTTGAGAGGGGTCAGAGCTGCATCCAGACATTTTGTAAATGTGCGTGGAGCAGTCTTTAAACCATATGGTAAAGCTTTGAATTCATAAGCGATTCCCTCAAAAGCAAAACTGAGGAATTTTCTGTGTTTCCTCTAAACGCCTACAGTATATGGAAATAGGCATCTTTTAAGTCTACTGTACAAGCGTAGTCTCCAGGTCTCACAGACTAGAGAACTTGTCGCAGTGTAAGCATCTTGAACTTAAATGTTTTAATCCTTTTGTTGAGAGTCCTGAGATCCAGAATTTGTCTCAGAGAACGATCCTTTTTGGGCACCAGGAAGTACTTGCTGTAGTGGCCGGAGAGCAGCTTGTGTCCAGGGACCAAACTAATCACTCCTTTTTGCAGCATGGTCGAAACTTCCTCCCTCAGCACGTGTGCACATGCGGGGTTTATCTTAGATTGCAGCACCCCTGTGAAGCGGGGCGGTCTCTTAGAGAATTGCAATTTGAGTCCATGACGAATTGTTGTCATGACCCAATCATTTGGTAGGCACGCCTTCCAGGCCTGTGCATGTGTGCTGAGACTGGATGGCATGTTGTGTTGCAGCCCGTCACGTTTGAGAGCCAGAGGGGTGACATTTGACCCCTCTTGCCCTCCCCTGGACAGGCTGGTCGGTCCGACAGGAGATACCGCGAGATCTAGCTCACGTGTCTCGCTGCGGTTCATAGTTAGACCACATGGTTGGTTTATAAAAATGGGACTCGAGTCAAGAACCAGGGCAGTCTGTGCTTTGGTACTTTTATTTTTATACATGTTTGAAACAGTGTTTATTTTGTTTACACATGCAATGGTCGAGTCGCGTTTGGTGCGACACACATATGCCGCTCGCTCCTCGTAGTCTTTTACGAGGGGAGACTGGGCCCAATGGATCAGGTACCCGTACCACGTGGGCGGATACACCTGTAAGATTCTCGGTTCATCCTGTTTCATCAGGTCCGAGCCTGTTTTCCACCTGGGGGGACTGGCGAGATCCTCGGCTGTCCCTGAAATGTTCCACCTGCGGGTTTCTTCCGTAGGGGGCCATTTGTGTTCTCCATACGGGGGGCAAAGTTCTTTCTTGGCAACCCCTCGCGGAGGGCTTCCGCCTGTTTACGTCTATGTTCCAGTTTGGTCCGGTTGCGTTCCAGAGCTCCCCCGAACAGCCCCGTCGAGTCGATCGGGTGCTGGAGGAAAGTTGACCTCTGGTTTTCCGGGAGGTCCGATAAGGTCAGCCAAAGATGGCGCTGGGCGACGACCATTTCCGCCATCGCCTTGCCTTGGGAGATGGCTATTGTCCCCATCAAGCGGAGCACGAGGTCCGAGGCACGGCGGGCCTCCTCCACGGCTTCCGTTGCGGCCTGTTCGTCTTTTGCTACCTGGACATGCTGTAGCTTTTCCGCCAGGTACGCCTGCACCAATGTTGATGCGTTCATTGCGCGGGCCGCAAGGCCCTGAGCCTTATAGCACTTTTCGAGTTGTTTCTCCGAAGTGCGGCAGGCCCTGCTGGGTAGCGTAGGTTTCATCCCCGAGGCGGCGGGGACTAGGTGAGCTGCCAGAGTCTCTTCAATGGGTGGTGTGCTATCAAGGCCTATTGCTTCCATTCCCACCACGTCGAGGAATTGGGACAATGGGAGCATGATAGAAGCTCCGGGATCCACCCAGGAGCGTTTCAGCTCCGTGAGGAAGTCCGGAAAAATGGGCATCTTTTGCGATGTTGTTAGTTGTTTCGCGTGGAAGTAGCTTCCCGCTAGCCTCGTAGCCTGCTGGCGAGGCGTCGGGTCCGGCCACGTGATCTGCAGAGCATCCGCTGCCCTACGACACAAGTCGAACAGGGCCAGTACCGACAGGTCCAGTTCCGAGAGAATGTGCGTCAGGTTCTGGGAGGAACTCACGATTTCTCCCTTGTCACCAAATTCGGCGTCTAGGTCGGACACTTCAGATGTCGAGTCCTCGGCGGCACCTGAGGAATCCGACATTTCGTCCTCTCTGACTCGTCTGCTGCATTCCAGGTCCACGCTATCGGGTTCCGGAGCAGGGGAAAGCCGACGTGCGACCTTGAGCGCTGCGCTTCTAGCCATGGATTTGGCCAGCGCGACAGCCCGTCGTCTCCTCATTGCAGCCGACATTCGACGGCAGTGAGGGCAAGAGTCGGGGAATTCCAGCGCCCTCCTTGCATGCAGAATCCTCAGGCAGATAGGACAGGCCTCGTGGGTGTCCGTCGCCGAAAGGGAGCGGCCACAGCCGCTGGGGCGAGGGCGCGAGCGAGGACTCGTCGTTCTGGTCTTTCTCCTCCTTGTCTTCCGTCTTCCCTTCTCGGGAGCCATGTCCTGAGAAGCGTCGAGTTGATTTGATAGGTTCTTTTCTTCAAAGTTGTCTTCTCCGTCTTCTTTTCTTTCGCTCAAAAAAGCCTGCTAAGGTTAGCAGGAGGTTGTGACGCAGTTAGCGCCTTCGAGCGAAAACCTACGGAAAAGAAGAAAACTTTGAGGGTGAGTAGAAAAATGCCGGACTAGCTTCCGCCAGCCCAGCAGTGCGCAGGAAAAATTTCTCTGTACGCTCAGTGTAGGGAGCGAGCTCACCTCAGTCGAGCGATGCGACAACAGAGAAGTCCCGCGGAGTTCAGGTGTTTAAGCGAGGTGAAGGGCAACAAAGAGGAAGATGGAGGGGCGCTCACCGCCTAAATACCCCGAGGGCGGGGCCTCTGGTGCGGCGGTGACGCCCCTGCCGTAAAGGCGTGAGTGTATTCCTTCAGGTAATTGCGCGGGGGCGCAATTCCCATAGCAAGTATGTTGCACCGAGAGAACATGACTGAAAGGGAACTTAAAGTAACCCAAAGTGCATTTTACAAGACCACAAGTAAGAATAACTATGAATAAATAATAATCTAGACTACGCTCATCTTGTTGCTTAAATGCTTAATTTGAGCCGGATCTTGCCGGAAAAGTATCTGTGAACTCTTATTTTGACAGGGTGAGTTCTGGTAACTATTTGTTTGGGTCTGGTAACTCTCAGGCTTACTAATAATAAAGTTGTGAACAAATATGACTGCCTTGAACAAATAAAAACTTAAATTTGATGTGTAAACTTATAATAATAATAATGTAAACACTCATTTTAAACACAACAGCCACTTACGAGCTTCGTAACATCACATACGAGCTGTCTCGTCAAGTAGCATTTCCGCCTCTACATTTTATGTTTATGTTTATGTTTATTAAATTTGTTCATTTTTTTACAAAAGAAACAATACAAGACAATCCCATAAATGATAATGTACAAAATGTAAAAAAATGAAAGGTAGCAGAAAGAAGAATAAATCTTATTATATCTGCCCCTTTTTTCCAACAATCAGATTAAACAATAATAATCTTCAACCAACAGTACAAAATGACTAACTCTTTCTAATTTTCTAACTAATACAATACACATTACGCTATTTCATATATTTTTTTAACACATTCGTTTTGATCATTTTCTTAAATGTAAACATTGACTTGGCATTTTTAACTACATTCTCCAAGCCATTCCATAATCTAATTCCCTGGATTGAGGTAGAACGTCCCTTCAAACTAGTTCTGAATTGTGGTTTTACAAACATCTCTGTCCCCTTAAGATTATAACAACTTTGTCTTTTAACAAAATGCATTTGGATATTTAAAGGTAATGCATTATTTTGAGCTCTATACATAACTGATAAAATATTATAGTCTACCAAATCATGGAACTTCAATAACTTTTTCTTTTCATTTTCATTTTTTTAGGCCTTTGGTTTTGGATGGAATGGGTGGAATAGATAAATACATCTACATGTTTATTCTTTGTTGTTGCTTGGTGTATGTTGTTGGCTAGAGGTTTAATTTGTTTTAGGTTGTTGCAGGTGGAGGCGTGAACAAAAGCACAACTCTACCTCCACCCCTCCTTGTCTCTCGACACGCCCATTTTCAGGGAGATTTTGGAAGGAGGAGTTATCGATCCACAGGGGTTTAGTCGCACTTTAAAGTCTCCACACAAAAAAAACTTTTTATTAAAACTCTTCTCCATTAGCTCCAAGATTTTATCCGTGAATATTTCTATATTTGCTCCTGATGATCTATACAGTATACACAACTTATTATGTTTTTATCGTTTTTGTTTATTATTTCTATTGTTATCATTTCCATAATATTATCAAATACTGTGTTATTGACATTTCACTATTTAATTTACATTTTATTTCATTATTGACAAATAGAGTGACTCCACCACCTCTTTTATTGTTTCTGTTCATATGATATAATTCATACCCCTCGATGTGAATATTACTTGTGTTATCATCATTGAGCCATGTCTCTGACAGCGCTATTATCGTAAAAGTTCTATTTAACTGTTTTAAGTAATCTGTTATTTTGGATATGTTTGCATTTATACTTCTGCTATTAAAGTGAATAATAGAGAGAACTCCATTTGATATATTGATGTCATTAAACTGCTCTTCATTATAATATTCGCTATCTTTTATTACAGGGAAAAAATTTGCATCAATCACATTTTCAACATTATATATTTTAGGTTCTGAGTCTTCGTATGTTGTCTAATGTATTTGTTCATTTCACTGTATATTCTATCCATTTTGAGTGTGAGTTGTTTCATTGATTTGTAATTTTTCATCTCCTGAGTTCATCCAGATCCTTCAGCTCTTTTATCATTTTAGGCTGAGACTCTTCCTTTGTTTTGATAAAGATGTATCCATTTCTTGTCCATGTTGATGCTATTTTGTTCTGTTTTTTTAACAACCTTGCTTGATGTGCAATGTTTCCATTTTTTTGGTTAGATGTTCATTTACGTAAACGTTTGATCCCCGCAGATTTTTTTTGCTTGCATAACATAGTTTTTTAACTTCCTGCTAATGAACTTGACGACTACTGACAGTCTGAATCTTGGTGATTTACTGGGCAGGGTGTGACAGAACGAAATGTCCCCATAGTCTATGTCCATGTTCATGTTCTGTAAAAAAGTAACTACATGCTCCTCCAGAGTTTCTTGTTCTTCCTGAGTTTCATTCTCAGTTTGGTCATTGTTAGTAAGAGCTCTTTTATATGTCCGACACTTACTAACATCAAGTCCTGAGATCACCAAGTTGTCTTGCTTTGTGTATTGTTCTAAGTCATTTATTTTTTGTACCAGTTCAGAAATTTTATTGTTTTTGCTAATTATCAGTTCTTTCAGTTGTCTTATTTCATTAACCAGACCGGCCTGGGAATCCATTTTTGCTGATAATTTTTCTATTTGTTCACCCATAAAGTTGAGTGATTGTTTAAAGTCTTGCATTTCTGTTGAGTTGTTTTCCTTCGAGTCTGGTGACTTTGGTCCTTTACCTCTCGTCATACTTACAGAGTTTGTAGTCTAGTGGTAGCAGGTCTCTGGTTTGTTTGCTGAACCACGTGGCCCTTCCACGAGGCTCACAGGCCTAACGATGGTGGCTGTGGCCCAGCAGTGCAGCACCCAGATCAGCAGTTATTAGATCAGAACTCACGGTCTCAGCAGCCTGCAGCAATCAGATCTGTTATCCGAAGAGGTTTGCTCACTAGCCCGGCTTAGACGGCGGTCCTCCGGTTCACGCACGGCGCTTGGCCTCCTCCGGTTGCCGCGGCTCCGATGTTAGCCCAGTTAGCACAGCACGTAGCTCCAGGCGCAGCTCCGACGCCAGCCCAGCTCCAGGCGACGGTCCTCCGGTTCGCGCACGGCGCTCTGCCTAGCTCGAAGCTCCAGGCGGCGGTCCTCCGGTTCGCTCACGGCGCTCGGCCCAGCTCGAAGCTCCAGGCGGCGGTCCTCCGGTTCGCTCACGGCGCTCGGCCCAGCTCGAAGCTCCAGGCGGAGGTCACAGTCACAGTAGCTCGGATGCTAGCTCAGTTAGCACAGCACGTAGCTCCGATGCTAGCCCAGCTTGTTGCTCCCGACAGCGGTACACCGGTACTTGCACGGCGCTCAGCCTCCTTCGGTCGCAATAGCTCCGAGGTCTGCACACGATACCTGTCGACGGCTTTTCAGTCCGTGCGGCGTTCAGCCCTCTCTGGTCGCGGCGGCTTCGAGGTCGGCTAGCCAGCTTAGCCTGTGGCTCGAGACGCAAGCTCACAGATCCGCGCTCGGCCCCCTCCAATCAAAGATTCAAAATCGGTCAGCCAGCTCAGCTCGTGGCTTCTGGTCGCCACTCTTCAGTTTGTCCGCGACGTTCAGTTCGTGCCAGATATATACAGTATATATATTTCTTTGTTTTATGTTGCTTTCAGCTGGAGCTCAGCTCTCGCCCTGTTGCTCCAACGATAACTTAGAATAACTTTAAAAAAAATCTCTGCCCCTAAAAGAGTGGTGGGGGTAAGCACCGAGCAAACGAGGCAGTCGTACGCAGACAGGAGCCCACAGGCAGCATCCATGAACAGAAGGAGGAGGTGGCGTGCCTAGAGGTTTCACATGTGGAGTCGGACAGCAAATTCAGCGAAGAGTTGGGGGTGGGGGTTAGAATGCTTGACAGAAGTGATGTAGATGTTTAAAGTGAGACTAAATCCCTGTTTACACGGACACTGTGTGGGGGAAACGGATGTTTTGGGTATGTTAATTAGGTGAAAAGTTTTGCATTGACACGGTCGAATTCTGTGGATACGACTCTCTCCCCCTCCACCCCCCGTCCTCATGATTTCATTGTAGTTACCATGCTGGGCCATTAGATGGCGCTGTGATTTTTGGAACCTTCACTACTGCGCATGCGCTGCCTGAGGTAAACAGACCAGCTGCTTTGTCTGTTTTCCTCTCTGGCTAAAATCAGCTAACTACAAGTTGTTGTCAACAAGTTAACAACAAGTTAAAGCTGGAATTTGGATAAGAGTCAACAGATTTGAGTCAGTGGGACCCGCTTCATCTAACAAGCTGCACACCACACACGCTGAGCCTGTGGACCAGAACCAGAACCGCTGAGTGGACTGTGGACCAGAACCGGACTTTCCAGCGTGATAAACAGCTGACTTACAGCAGGTAAATCAACGTTCTTAATATAATGTTTGCTTGTGTTTACTTTGATCACACAACAACTGAGTTTTTATTTATTTATTTATTTATTTCTGTCAGGTGGAGAAGCTGTCGCTCCAGCAGGCAGACGGTTCGGCGGTTCTGATGGGTCCAGATGAACACACAGCACGAGTCCAGTTCATTAACATAGTTACAGTTCGGTTCACGTGTTTTAATAGTGTGTTCAGTTTAATTCTCAGTGTTTGTGTTTAAACTTTGGTGCTGAATAAATAAATAAATAAATAAAAAATAAACCTGCTGTCTTCATTTTCACAGCACGTTACGCACTGTTTAAAAAATGTAACGAGTCCAGATAGATACTGTAGTTCAGATAAATTTACATCTCCCACGCCAACATAAATACTGTTTATTATTGTTAAACTGTTATATTTTGCAACGTGACACGTGAAATGTCAGACTGTCCACGCGCATGCGGGCTGCGCGCATGTGGTTGACACAAAAGCTCCACGGGAGATGTTTACATTATCAGCGGGGGGTCAGCGAAAAAGTTCCACCTTGAGAGCAGGGTCAGAAAAGTATCGGTGTCATCGAGGGGGGCCAGCAGCGTCGTGTAGGCGATAAGCAAAGTCGCAAAGAGAAAGTAGCGGTTACACTCAAAATACGCGCCGTGTAAACTGGCCCTAAACCCAGGTTGAGACGGTAACTCCTCCTTCCAAAATCTCCCTGAAAATGGGCGTGTCGAGAGACAAGGAAGGGTGGAGGTAGAGTTGTGCTTTTGTTCACGCCTCCACCTGCAACAACCTAAAACAAATTAAACCTCTAGCCAACAACATACACCAAGCAACAACAAAGAATAAACATGTAGATGTATTTATCTATTCCACCCATTCCATCCAAAACCAAAGGCCTAAAACAATGAAAATGAAAAGAAAAATAAAACCGCTTGTCAGGAGTGAAATGCAGCACTTCCATATAAGGTATGCACTTCTCATCTCTGCAGGGGATTGGCTCTGCTTGAACCACCTGTGTGACATCACACATGAGCAGACATGTCACACATGAGCGTTTGCACAAATAAGAAAATTAAGGTGTAATCCACCAGTTCAACCCATAGAACTACCGTAAACACATTTTTAGACCAAATATTGCCAAATATTGCCAATTTACACAGATATGCACAATTATGTGAGAATAAACACAGCCATAGTGCTAGATAACATTTTAAACACATTCTAGGGAGTTTATCAGCTAAAAAAAGTTAATTTTGGGTTTAGTCGCACTTTAACAACCCTTTAAAATAAACCAAAATGCAGGAAATTGCATCTACTTTATTCAAAATTTTCTGGGGGAGGACCCCCCACCCATCCACACCCAGCCCCAAATCGTTCACTCACTATATGCGTTTCCGGTCGTGCTTCTGTCCTTAATCAAAAATAAATCTTAGCATTGTTTTTTAATCCATTCAACCTTTATTTAGGCAGGTTAATCTCATTGAGCCTCGAGGACTCATTTACAAGAGAGACCTGTCTACAACCTAAAGAATGATGACAACAGCAACAGTAGAATTTCCTTAAACAATCAACAATAGACAAACATAAGAGAGAAATACAGAATTTTTTTAACAAGTTACAAGATATCAAAGTAGCAAAACAGACAGATTATAAGGCAGATGTAGAAAATCAAAAACAGGAACATGTTATTGGTTTTTGCCAGGATTCCAACAGGTTCTTAAAGCCATTTAGAGAAGTCAAGGTCGAGTGCTTCAGATCTTTTTGTAAGATATTCCAGGAAGCAGGAGCGGAGTATAAGAAGGCCCTTTTGACAAGTTCAGTCAGAAACCCAGTTTAACTTTAAGTTTCTTTACTAGGTTTTCCACGTGGAGTTTAAAAGAGAGATGTGAATCGACCAGGATACCCAAATATTTATAGGAATCAACAAACTCCATTTGAGGATAAAATCAGAGGAAGAACTGCTGGGACAGACTTCCTGTTTGAAAAAAACATACCTTTTGTTTTATCAGCCTTTAGGACAAGTTTGAGACGGAACAAATCTGACTGGATGATGTCAAAAGCAGATTGCAAAAACTGGAAAGCCTTAGCAACTGTTTTAGCTTGACAATAAACAACTGTGTCATCAACATAGAAATGTAAGAATGCATCAGGGATGCTCTGACCTACATTAACTATGTAGATTGTAAAGAGGGTTGGTCCTAAGACTGAGCCTTGTGGTACACCATTTCTAACTGTTAAATAACTGGAAGAAGTATGTTGCACACATTGCCTCCGATCGGAAAGATAGTTAGAAAACCAACAAATGGTGTGATCTGAGAAACTGACTTCTGAGAGCTTAATTATTATTTATTTACTCTTAGTTTACCCCAACCCCATGTTTGTGTCTATTGTAATATACATTGTAAGTTGCTGGACGTGTGGTATTATTGTATGGATGATGTCGCTACCTTGTTATGTCACATGTACAAGTGTGTATGAGCTATGACAAGATAAAAATAAAGTAAAAAAAAAAAGGAATTTTAGCATTTTTTTTAAATTGTAATTTACTTATTTACCCTATTTTAGTTTATTTAGCATCCCCCTTGTGTGTGTCTATTGTAATATAAGCTGCTGGACATGTGTTATTTATAGTCTGGATGATGGTCATTTCCTGTTGTTATATGTTACAGGTATTGTATATGAGCTATGGAAACAAAATAACTTCCTGCCACACTGAGTGGAAATGCAGACTTGTAAATACCCGGTGCTAGTTGATATTCTGAAGCAAAATCTGACTTGAATTTTGGTTCAAATCAAATGTTTTATATATTTTGAGTTGCTGTTCATTGTAGAAAACAATGAAAAAAGCTCAAATGTTAATAAATTATGCTGTTTCAGCTTAAAGGTTTTAATAGTAAAACTGTAGCTCATTAATTAACATAATTATGACTTAATTGTATCTATTTTATCTTTCTGTAACCATTTTTTGTTCTCAGTCTGCCTTATTAGCTTTAACTCGTATTAATGCAACACTTTGATTTCATCAGTGACCCATTTTTTACGTGAATTCATGAAACTTTTATTTTACCATCGCCTTATCTTTTGTTTTATCTTTAATGTTTTTCCCCCCTCAACATGATGATCGGGAAGTCTTCCCATGTTCCGTTGTAAAATAAATGGTGCCAATTTTGTCTGTTAAAGAAACAAGAGCCGTGTGCTATAAATGCCTTTCAGAATAAATCTTCCTGAAGAGTGAAATAGCCGTTATAAGTTTTATTACCGCCCTGCACACAGTGGGTGAAGAAGCAGAGAGGAGAATAATGAAGAGAGGAGGTGAGGCTGGTAGTTCGATGAGTGCAGATGATGAATGACTGTGGGGAGGGAAGTACAGGACCAGAGCACGAGCATGGCCATTTGTTACTCCGCTGTCACAAATGTATTTTTAATGAATCTGCACCTCTGACTCCTCTGCAGCGTACTACTGTTCCTAAGGCCAATGTGACCCCAATATTTCCCCAGAAGTGGCGTCTCTTAACAAACCCACTTTAGTTCGGGCTGCACAAAGTAACCTCCTTCTTGTGTTTGCAGAGGCCATCACTCTGTCTCCTCATTATTATCCGTACTTGTGCCAAGAATAGAGGCTACCCTCGTTTTCGTGCTGTGGGGACGTTTCACCTTGAATTACCGTTATGTGCCGAGTTGTGAGTTTTGAATCTGTAAAAAAATAAATAAAAATCAGATAAATCTTTCCACTCTGCAATTCTATCTGCTAAATTTATTTAAAATTTCCGTTTTTCTAACGAGCCAAGGCTACTCCTCCAGATGACCCTGCCTTTGCTGCAGAAAGTAAACACCTTCATGCATCAGCTGCTGGAGGGGATATGTTGTGCATGTAAAAGAGGAAAAGGAGGAGAAATGAGGACTGGTTAGATTAAAGCTGCCTTCTAGCAGAGCAAACACTGTAAAGATGGTAAAAGACGAATGGTAAAAGAAATGGCATCCCTCTAATTATTATTTTTTAAAGTTTATTTACACTTTAGGCCAAAATCTGGATCTTACCATGTCTTAAACACGGTCAAAGTCGACTTCAGAAGAGTGACAACACATGAGCTGTTACACTGGACCACTATGTACTTAAAAAAATCTAGAAAGAAGCTTGAAAACATGTACAATACAGTATACTGTACAAGTACAACCTTACTGTTTCCACTGGAATTCAGAGTGAAAGAAGCAAGTGATACTGAATAATCATCAGCAAATAGGAGCATCTATCTGTAACCACAATGGTTGTCTTTGCTGCTCTGGAGCAAAACTAAAGAGGAACAACAACCACTACAGTCTGGGAAGTGTTACAAGACAACAACCAAAACTGTGAGTCCATCTGCCTAAATGGAGAAAATATTACAATACAGCGGTGAGACCAGCTGTGTTGTATGGTCTGGAGACAGAGACATGGACAAAAAGACAGGAGACAGAAATGGCAGAAGTGAAGATGCTGAGGTTCTCTTATAGGAGTAACAAGGATGGAGAAGATTAGGAATGAGATCATCAGAGGTACAGCTTGAAGGATTGGGAGATAGGCCTGTCACAATAAAAAAATTCTGGGCGATTAATCGTCTAAGAAATTATTGTGATAAACGATAATATTGTTTAAAATTAGACAATATTTAGTGATTATTGTCAAATTTAAGAAGAAAGGTTTTAATTTGTTTTGTATGTAGTATCTTATTTCAACCATTGGATACCATACCATTTTATTTATAGAACACTTAAAACAGCGACAAGGCCGACCAAAGTGCTGTACAAACAAACAACAGGCAACTCACAGGCAACATAGATACGATATATATTTATATTAATTATATATATATTCTACACTCTAAACGAGCACAGAATGTCATGATTTCAGCTCTCTGCCTCCTCTGCTCTCAGCCACCTGCAAGTGTTCTTGGCCACGCCCACTTATCCTCTCTTCATGCTGATCAGCTGCAGCAGGGAGTTTATCCTGCAGTAAGGGCTGCAAAAATGTGCAGCAGGTGCTAAATAATTGTAAATGATTTATTTAAAAAAAAAACTTCATGCCAATTGTGCAGCTCATCCATCAGTCAGCCAATTGTGTGTCATGTCAAATCTTATTTTGAAAAACCACGATAGAGCGAGTCCGCGATAAACAAACCACGAAGTAGCGAGGGACTACTGTATTTGTAAAACCTTACAATCAAAAGTTTTTTTTACTGTGGCTTTGAGTAAAAGCAAGACCAAGAAGATTACAAGTCTATTCACTCCCATTGGCGATCCCTGATTCTCATGTAGTTTTTGTAAAACAGTAACTACAGAAAACACCCTGCTTTATTTTGACAGTGATGCATGACCCATTTGACATGTGACCTCTGGCGACACGGACTTCGCTCCATGTTCTGTGCTCCACATGTGCTGTCAAACTGGTTCAACAAGCTTCTGACACAAGCAGCAACCTAAACAGAAGTGGTCAGACGCAGCAGCTTTCACTGCGTCCTGCTCCGACGGCTCCGAGTCTCCGGCCTTCGTCTTCATCCAGTTAGTGTCACAGCTCGCCGCAGAAACTGCCGACAGCTCCTGCTGCTGAGAAAATGTCACCTTCTGTGCGATATGTGAGCAGCTGAGGAAATCGCACCATCCTGGGCTTGTTGTGGCTGATTTAAGGGATGTTGTTCCACTGAACCGGAGATTCAGAAATCAAATGACGGTGTTTAAGAGAGAACGTCACTGTTACTGGACGCCTCCGCGGGGCCCCTCGGCCTCCCCGCTCGGCTGCTCTTGACAGAGAGCTCCACGGCCTCCAGCACCAGCGGTCGGCTGTTCTTGCTTTTGTCTTGGTCGGTGACGCAGCTCTGGTAGTCGCTGTCAACAACAACAAAAACAAAACAACAAAACTTTCACTACTAATCCAAACCTAGAATCGATTCTGATCGTAAAACCGTACAGCTTTGATAAAACGCAGCATCTTTAATTAAAAATGTTCTGTCACAGACAAAAAAATAAAAGTACCTGATTGCAACAATAACGTAAGATTTTTAATTAAACAGCAAACAATAAAGTTTAATCCTTAAAAGCCACAGAGGCATTTACATGACTATAAAACCTAAATTCATGGGGGGGGGTTTGTCTAACTTAAAGAAATTGTTTAAAACGTGTGCTATTTTGGCTCATATTTAGCTTGTTTTTGACTCATATTTAGTTTTTTTGGGATCATATTTAGCATTTTTTTAACTCATATTTAGTTTTTTTGGCTCATATTTAGCTTGTTTTTGACTCATATTTAGTTTTTTTTTTGGATCATATTTAGCATTTTTTTAACTCATATTTAGTTTTTTAGGCTCATATTTAGCTTGTTTTTGATTCATATTTAGCTTGTTTTTGACTCATATTTAGCTTGTTTTTGACTCATACTTAGCTTGTTTTTGACTCATATTTAGCTTGTTTTTGACTCATATTTAGCTTGTTTTTGACTCATACTTAGCTTGTTTTTGACTCATATTTAGCTTGTTTTTGACTCATATTTAGTTTTTTTGGGATCATATTTAGCATTTTTTTAACTCATATTTAGCTTGTTTTTGACTCATATTTAGCTTGTTTTTGTCTCATATTTAGCTTGTTTTTGACTCATACTTAGCTTGTTTTTGACTCATATTTAGCTTGTTTTTGACTCATATTTAGCTTGTTTTTGACTCATACTTAGCTTGTTTTTGACTCATATTTAGCTTGTTTTTGACTCATATTTAGTTTTTTTGGGATCATATTTAGCATTTTTTTAACTCATATTTAGCTTGTTTTTGACTCATATTTAGCTTGTTTTTGTCTCATATTTAGCTTGTTTTTGACTCATACTTAGCTTGTTTTAGGCTCATATTCAGCTTGTTTTTGGCTCATATTTAGCTTGTTTTTGACTCATACTTAGCTTGTTTTCGACTCATATTTAGCTTGTTTTTGGCTCATATTCAGCTTGTTTTTGGCTCATATTCAGCTTGTTTTCGACTCATATTCAGCTTGTTTTCGACTCATATTTAGCTTGTTTTTGACTCGTATTTACCGGTAGCTTGTTTTTGACTCATATTTAGCTTGTTTTTGACTAATATTTAGCATGTTTGTGGCTCATATTCAGCTTGTTTTTGACTCATATTTAGCTTGTTTTTGGCTCATATTTAGCTTGTTTTTTACTCATATTTAGCTTGTTATGGGGCCGAGTTGGTGTAGAGGCAGGGCAGCCGGCTCAAGACCGGAAGGTCCGGGATTCGATCCCCGGTCACTACATACCTCGTTGTGTCCCTGGGCAAGACACTTAACCCCGAGTTGCTCCCGGTAGGACAGGCAGCGCCTTGCATGGCAGTCTACTGCTACCGGTGTATGAATGTGTGTATGAATGGGTGGATGGCTGGTACTGTGAAGCGCTTTGGGTCCCCTCATAGGGGGCTGGAAAGCGCTATACAAGTAAGCACTATTTACCATTGTTTTTGCCTCATGTTTAGCTTGTTTTGGACTCATATTTAGCTTGTTTTGGACTCATGTTTAGCTTGTTTTTGGCTCATATTTAGCTTTTCCTGCCTCATATTTAGCTTGTTTTCGGCTCTTTTGGCTCATGTTCAGCTTGTTTTTTACTCGTATTTACCAGTAGCTTGTTTTTGGCTCATGTTTAGCTTGTTGTTGACTCGTATTTAGCTTGTTTTTGGCTCATGTTTAGCTTGTTGTTGACTCGTATTTACCGGTAGCTTGTTTTTGACTCATATTTAGCTTGTTTTTGACTAAAGGTACCCTGAGAAGAACAAACACCTGTTTTTGTTTTCCTTCGACATCACGCTGCTGTCTTCATAGATTTTCAGCATCGTTTCCGTTCGGTCATCCAGCCTCTCCTTGGGCTCCTGAAACCTAAAAAAAAGTCAGACAAGCGTGAACAGAAAACATGATTATCTGTAAATAACACGTGTTTCAGCCCACCTCGTAATAAATTTGACTTTTGCTTTCAACTAGCCTAGAGTAGATGATGTACTTTATGTAGGGGATAGATTATAAATGGAAATATGCATTTTGCACTTTATACTCTGGGAAATGGTTCAACTTCAGTGATCACTGACAGGTTGCACTAAAACTGCAGAATCAGAAATAAAAAAACACCAAAAGAGCCTTTATTTTAAGAACTGGACAACCACTGCTGCAAACATTAAGGATTATTACAAGACAGAAGGATAACATTAAATGTTGAAACAAAAACATCATGTTCCAATCTATTTTCTGCAATAACTTGCATTTTATTTTATTATTTTACATCTTTGTTTGTGAGGATGTGTTTTTCCCTCAGGTGGTCAGCTCCAGCTCCTGCTGCTCCCACCTGTTCCTGATTGTCTTTTCCCCAGGTGTCATTGTCTGTTTGTTAGTGTCTGTACATAAGCCGGCGTCTCGGTGTTCTGCATTGTCCTGTTAAGGGTTATGTCCTGTTTCCCTCCATGTTCAGTCAACCTTTATGCATACAGATGAATCACATTGAGCCTCGAAGACTCATTTACAAGTGAGATCTGTTTAGACAGACAAAAAGTAATGAAGTGATACACGTAGGTAGTCCTTGACTTATGACATAGATCCGTTCCTATGCGGCATCGTAAACCGATTTTCGACGTAAGTCGAAATAAACATACATACTGCAACAAATACATGTACAGTACTGTATTACCAAGCACTATCCTAACACAGTACCCTACATAATTATCAAAAAACACATATGTTTGGGAGCCATAATGAAGGGGGAAAAGAGTTATGGCCTACTGGGATGCTGGTGACGCCATATTCCTCCATCCATCGGCCATATTCTCTATTACGCTTACGATGTAAAACCGCGTTCACAGTACAGTTTTGTTTTTTGAATGTCCAGAGGACCAGACTTAGCTTTTTTAGAGAGTACAGTGCAGTATTCCTCCGTTGCTACGTTTACGACGTAAAACCAGAAACTGCGTAACTCGGCTTTTCATAATAATAATATATATATATATATATATATTTAATAATGGGAGATGCGCCGTAACCACGAAACGTCGTAACTCGAGACCGTCGTAACCCGAGGACTACCTGTATAGGATTTGGAGGTAAAAAATATTCATAACAGACTCTCACTCCTTGGCCGAGGACAGATGGCCTGAAAAAGAAAAAAAAAAACACCCCGCACATAAGCACATAGTGACACAGACATTCTGCAGGGGAGGGAAATGTCAAGGGCAATGAGCGTGTCCAAGGACACTCCAGAGGCACAAGAGTTCTGATAAGAATGGTACAATCAGTCGGTTCCCTCTGGTGAGATCTGTAACACTCTCGAGGTTGCCCAGGTCGACCTAGAACAGCACCAGAGAGAATCCAAGAGTCTTAGATTGATGACGCAATGTTTATTCAGTCAGGTCCCTCTGATAGGTCTGCAGATTTCCTCAGTGGGAGAGGGCAGAGCATCAAAATTTACAGAACCTCCAGGCGAATTGAGATGAGGTGGCCTGTCGGGGAGCCGGATTCAGATAAACAACATTTGTGTTGGGGACAGGCAGAACTTTACTGATTTATGTCTGCCTGGAGTCTTTACTGGTCTTCACGAATCCCAAATGTCCAAATAAGGTGCTTGAGAGTATTCCCAAAGATCTGATCCATCCCACCAGTGGATCATAGGGGCTGCAAGTGGACTGCGATTCTCACAAATCACATCCAGTTTATGGTTCAGTTCACAAAGCAACTGAACTATATCCATGTTCAGTAAGTTTTGCTGCCACGTCAGCGTTTTGTTTTTGTTTAATAAACTGTTCCTTACTTTACCTCTGAGTTCAGGGTGTTTGTTTTAGGAGTTCAGGGTGTTTGTTTTAGGTTTGGTCACAATGGGTTAGATCAGGGGTGTCAAAGTCAAATACACCGAGGGCCAAAAAAACAAATTTGCTACAAGCCAAGGGCCAGACTGGGTCAATGTTTATTATAAGGGGGTGATATAAGATTTTTTTTCTTCTTTCTGCACTCTTTTCATTCAATGTTTTCTTTTTGATGAATTTGTTTTATTTTGCCTCTTTTAAACGAATGAATAAATAAATAAAATTAAATATTAAATAGCTTTACATCTGCTAAGTTCTTAGCATGAATCAACACAGACATATTCCTGCTTTTAGTATTTTACATTGTTTTATAATGCAGCTGTTTTTGTTTTGTTTTGTTTTTTAATACAGCTTTCTTACGATTTTTAATTAATATGCTTTTTTATGATTGTTTACTGTTGGGTGCCAGTATCAAGCTGTGAAATCCTTCATTTTCTACAGCTGACAGCTGTTGGTCATTAATTATGATGAAGTTTAGCAACTTCCCGGTGAACATTTGAGCTCCGTGGCTTCAGCTGTGTGTTTTTCTTGTTCAATCCGGGGCGGGCGCTCTGATTTGGGTCAGCCGCTCTCAGCCTGTCCCTCCTACGAGACGGTCAGACAGCGGGTCGGACTGGACGCAGCTGGCCGCGGTCGGTCTCCCTGTTTCGGTTCAGCGAGAGTGGCGTCCCGCTGAAGCCCCAGAGCTCGAATGTCCAACGTAAAACTAACTTGACCGTGGTTTAATGTGGCGCTATGGCTCTGCAGACATTGCACGTTGCTGTCTTGTGGTGTTTAGTGTAAAATACTTCCACACAGCGGACATGTTACGATGAAAAGTTGGCTAGCTGTTAGCTAAAGTGCTACTCACTCAGTCCTCACGCTGTAGCTGGCTGCAAACTATGAAATGGATTTCCTGAATGTGACGTGAGGCGGGTCTTATTACTCTGGGTTCATGAGACACGACTCCGGATCGGCCCCATCCCTACTACCGTTGCATTGTGGGGAATGTAGTGTTGGTGCGTGCAAAACACCAGCGGGCGGCTGTGGCCTGCGGGCCGTTTCTAATAGTAATTAAATATCATCCAGGGGGCCATAGATAATTAATTTGCGGGCCGGATCCTGCCCGCGGGCCTTGACTTTGACATATGTGGTTTAGATGAACTTGGTCTAAAACTAGTATGGAAGG
>JBBPBX010000676.1:33344-66949 GCA_038048925.1 Garcialebias charrua
GGGGGGGACATCCCTTCAAGGAATGCCAGACCTTTATTTATTACAATGTTTGACAGAAAATCACTTTAAATTCTGTTTGAAAAGTTCTTTTAATCAAATGCCACACATCACAGATGGAGAATAGATTTTTAATTTTTTTGCATGAAGCTGCAAACTTGGTGCTTTATTGATCCTGCCCTGCATCAAGAAAGAGTTTGATCAAATTAGCTTTACCAGAAACTTTGCTCAGATTAAGAATAACATAACAATAAAGGCTGAAGTTATAGAGCTCACTTTTGTTTAATGTTAACTTTTTAATAAATTTTAGGCTATGAATATTTTTCCTAATCATTTAAAAACTGACTAGTTCTTGTTGCATTCATCCCAGTACTGTGCATAAGGCTCATTTAAAATCGAGCAGTGCAGCTGGATCACATGGGGTCTGGGATCACCTCACCTGGGCTCGAGTCTCTCTTTGACTTTGGCGATCGACAGGATGTAGGGGCTGATCTGCCTGGCGACGGTGGTGAGGTAAGAGTTCTCCTGCTTCAGCTGCATCAAGTCGTGAAGCTGGGCTGCAGTCAGCGAGCAGAGAAACTATTGTTAGTAAAAAATAAAAAATAAAAAATGAAAGGATTTGTGTTTATAAGAATTAGACAAACCTTCATAAATCTCCTGCTCATTTGTAACCCTCTGAAAAGTCTCATCCCAGATCTGCAAACCAAATGTGTTCAGTGAGCTCCTTTAGAACATTTAATCCATTCCACTAAAATCTGCTGCTGATTTCCACAGAAAAATCCCATAAATTATGAGCAACAACCTGGGAAAGTTGAATAAACGCCACTAAGCTGTAGGATGTGGTCAGTAATGAATATTTTTTGCACGATGAAGGTGATTTGTTTAAACTCCGATACAAACCTCTTCAAAAATGGCCCTCGTGGTTTCCACAGTGGAGTGCTGGGCAGCGATCTGGTTGTCGATGAGCAGCGAGCGGTCCAGGATCTCTCCCATCTTGTCTGTGTTGATGATGGAGTGGTGTTTGGTCAGATCTCTGTGCAGCTCCTGGACCTGGTCTTTTAGAGTCTGGATCTCTGTCTGCAGAGTCTATAAAAGCACAAGCGTGACATTTCCTTGAAGACGATGTGTGATCTGCTGAGATGCGTCTTGTTTTCCTCCCAACAAGTAAAATAAAAAGAGCTGCTGGAACGTTTATGTTTCTGTTCTTACAGGCTTCTCTGACTAAAGCAGACAGGTGACTTTTCCCTACAGTGTTCCTCTTGTTCACTAGAGCATCCATCCATCCATCCATCCATCCATCCACATAAAGAAGACAAATAACCATCCGCTCTCTCACCCACACCCAGGGACAGTTTGGAGTTATCGGTGAACCTAACATGCATGTTTTTGGTCTGTGGGAAGAAACTAGAGTCCATTTATTGTGGGGCTTTCTGGGTTTCTGTTTTCCTGCACTCCCATGTGTTCACCCCAATCACCCCAGGTGTTTGTCATCACGTCTTGTCAGTGTCTATTTTCCTATTTATTTTCCTAACAGAGCACTTCACTCTCAGACTGCAGGTTTACTCGCAGTTCCTAGAGTTTCCAAAAGCAGAACGGGAGGAAGATCTTTCAGTTCTCAGGCTCCTCTCTTGTGGAACCAACTTCCAGTTTCTGTCCGTGAGGCTGACACCATGTCCAGTTTAAGACTTTCCTTTTTGATAAATCCTATAGTTAGGGTTGGCTTGTTATGCTGCTATGGACTTAGACTACTGGAGGACAAACTGTCCTTATTTCTTAAATAAATTGTTAAAATTGAAAAGTTTTCATTTGATACTATTTCTATCTTAACATTTGATTATTGACCTGCCATTGTGTAGCTGTTCCTCTCAAACCCAACCAGTCGAAGCAGATGGCCGCTTGTCCTGAGCCTGGTTCTGCTAAAGGTTTCTTCCTCATGAGGGATGTTTTTTTCTTTCCACTGTCGCCTTCATGCTTGTTCAAGATGAGAGTCCTGTGATGGAGTTAAATTCAAAGCAGTCTGCTCTTCAGATAAATAGTCTTAAAATTATTATTTTTATATATGAATGTTTCTGTTCAGTGTCCTGAGACGACTTCTGTTCTGACTTGGCGCTTTATAAATAAACTGAATTGAATAATTTATTCAGCGTCTTTGTGTCTTTTTATTTGTTTGTGGATTCTGTCATGTTCTGTTTTCCTCTTCCACTTCCTAAATTAAGTTTTTTTTTTCTGCTCCGTCAGCATTTTGCTTTGTTTATTTAATAAACTTACGGTATACAGTACAGTATTTACTTTTCTCTTGGAATCTCCCGTTGGCTTCCTGCGCATGGGTTCAACATTTAAAACAGCAGATCATGATCATTTAGCATGTGTCTGTATATTATTATTGCTTTAAATTAGAAAAATCTCAAAGCAATCAGACATCTGTTTCATGCGTGTATTCTGTTCAAGACAGAAGTTAAAACATTTGTTTTTTTTTGAAAGGGAGGCTTTTTTTTCTAGTAAATAATTTTTTTCCCTCAATAAATACATAGATAAGTTTATGGTTTTTGTTTGCTTGTTCAACTGGTTTCCTATCTGTTGCCTGTGGGCCACTCACCCTGTAGGTGCTCTCATAGCTGCGGCAGTGTTCGGTGAAAGGCGTTTCCCTGCCCTCTGCCAGCAGGACCTTGGTGCAGATGTTCCTGTGAGACGTGGGTCTGCGCCCAAACACAGAGCCCTGAGGCATCTCACTGAGAGACGGGGAGAGGCAAGTTAACGACAGAGGGGACTGGAGCCTGCAGAGAGCAGAAGACGTTCATGACTTCTCTTATTTAAAGAATATTTACACAACTTCTGGTGTTATGCTTCGTGATTTCCTTCTTTATGATTGATTTTGTTAAATTTCGCATTACAACAACCACATACCCACACATTGGTTTGATCATATCAGTGGTTATTGTGGTGTTAAATTAAAATGTTGTAGGCAAACTTGTGAATGACTAACAACTATGTGCTTTGTTTACAAAAAACAAACGCAGATATTGAAAAAAGGTCAATAATTGTGAAGTCAAATAAATGCTGAAGCAGCAATAATAATAACAATATTAATAATAATACATTTAATTTGCATAGTGCTTTTCTAAATACGCAGATGCTTAAAATGTGTACCACTTTGCAATAAGGCTCCCCTTGTAGATGGCTAATAAATAGTTTATATATGTTAATAATTCCTCTATGAACACTTTATAAATCATTAATAACTGTTTATGCATTATAATAATGAGACAAATCTGCAACCTATATATTTCATCTAGAGTTGTTATATTAACATTTCAGGCTAAGTTACTACCTTGTGAGCACAATACGCATTTGTAAACATATTTCTTTACTATATAATATTGTTCTTTATTACTGCATTATAAGTATCTACAACTATATGGCGATATGAAGGCAACATGGCGAGTAATGTATAGTGTTCTGAGGAATCATAAAGTAAAAACTGGTATTTCACAATACAGTATTTTGTGAAGGACAACGATGAAATCCATGATGAGAATGAAATTGTAAATGGATTTAATCATTCTTTTGTGAATGTTAGATCAAGCCTTGCAGCTAAAATACCAAAAGTAGATAATAATGTGACAAAGAAGAAATTCATTCAACCTTTATTTAGTCAGGTAAATCTCATTGAGCCTCGAGGGCTCATTTACGAAAGTGACCTGCTACAAACTAAAGAATGATGAACAGCAATGATACAAATACATTGAACAATAAACAAAAGAAAAGTAGTAAAAACTAGCGAATATTATAAGGTAGATGTACAAAATCAAAAACAGGAACAATGTATGTTACAATGTATGTAGTAAAAAAAATTACACACAAGAGATCAAAAGACTGTGTTGACATGGATATGATGTTTGTAAAGGACATAATGAGTCATGTTATTGAGCCGTTTACATATACTGTATATGTAATTTATAATTTTCAGCAAGAATATTTCCAGATAATATGAAAGTAGCTAAGGTAGTTCCTCTTTTTAAAAAATTGTGATAAATGTGTGTTCAACAATTATAGACCTATATCCTTGTTACCACAGTTTTCAAAAATTCTTGAAAAACTATTTGTGAACAGACTAGATCAATTTATAGATAAACAAAATATTCTAAGCAACAGTCAGTATGGGTTTAGAGCAAAAAACTCTACATCAATGGCTCTCATGGAATTAATGGAACAAATAACTACTGCTGTCGATCAAAAACAATATTGTATCAGTATTTTTGTTGATTTAAAAAAAGCATTCGATACTATTGATCACACCATTCTCCTTGAAAAACTGAACAAATATGGTATTAGAGGACCAGCATTACAGTGGGTATCTAGCTACTTGAAAGATAGGAAACAATTTGTACAAATAAATGATGTAAGATCTGACCTCTGTAATATCACATGTGGAGTTCCCCAAGGCTCTGTACTTGGACCAAAGCTATTTATTTTATATGTGAATGACTTAGTAAATGTGTCAGAACTCCTTAAATGTGTCCTTTTTGCAGATGATACCACATTTTTTTGTTTGGGTAAAGATATAGAACAGATGTTGGAGTTGATGAAGACAGAATTTGACTAAATACAAACTTGGTTTAAACTCAATAAATTATCATTAAATCTAGATAAAACTGATATTCAGTAATAAAAAGAAAACCGTTGATGTTCCATTTAAAATTGAGGGTGTTGAGATTTGTAGAGTGAGTGAGGTGAAGTTTTTGGGTGTTATTATTGATGACAAACTGACATTGAAACAACACAAATTCTGTAAGAATAAAAATAGCTAAATCTATTGCAGTACTGTACAAATCAGAGACTTATTAAATGATAAAGCTCTGTATTTGTTGTATAATACAATCATTGTTCCACACTTAATCTATTGTATTGATGTTTGGGAGAAAGCGTGTAAAACAATTACAAAGCCTATTTTTGTTTTACAGAAAAGAGCTGTAAGAATTATCACTAGAAAACATTACTGTCATCCATCAAGCACATTATTTTATCAACTGAAGTTATTGAAGTTCCATGATTTGGTAGATTATAATATTTTATCAGTTATGTATAGGGCTCAGAATAATGCATTACCTTTAAATATCCAAATACATTTTGTTAAAAGACAAAGTTGTTATAATCTTAAGGGGACAGAGATATTTGTAAAACCAAAATTCAGAACTAGTTTGAAGGGACGGTCTACCTCAATCCAGGGAATTGGATTATGGAATGGTTTGGAGAATTTTCATTCAACCTTTATTTAGTCAGGTAAATCTCATTGAGCCTCGTGGACTCATTTACAAAAGCGACCTGCTACAAACTAAAAAATGATGAACAGCAATGATGCAATTGCCTTAAACAATGAACAATAGAAAAAACTAGCAAAACTAGCAAAACATTATAAGGTAGATGTATAAAATCAAGAACAAGAACATATCATAACATATGAAGAGAATAATCTTCACATGAATGTGAAGAAGACAAAGGAGATGATTGTGGACTTCAGAAGGAACAAACACACCCATGCCCCACTGATAATAGGTGGGTCTGCAGTGGAAGTGGTCTCCAGCTACAAATACTTGGGTGTACACATGAATGATAACCTCAGCTGGAGCAACAACACCACCAGCCTGATCAAGAAAGGTCATCAGAGACTCTACTTCCTCAGACGGCTGAGACGAGCCGGTCTGAGCAGCCCAGTTCTCACCTCGTTCTACAGGTGTGCAGTGGAGAGCATCCTGTGCTCCAGCATCAACGTGTGGCATGGAGGCTGCACAGTTGAAGAGAGGAAAGCTCTGCAGAGAGTGGTGAAGGCTGCACAGAAGTCTGTTGGAGTCAGTCTCCCCACCATCACAGACATTTACACCTCTAGATGCAGGAAAAGAGCCACCTGTATCATGAAAGACCTCACTCATCCAGCACACTCACTCTTTGCCCCACTCCCCTCAGGACGGAGGTTGAGGAGCATCAAGTGTAGAACCACTAGACTGAGGAACAGCTTCTACCCTGAGGCTGTTAGACTCATGAATAAATAAAAATAAAATTAAAATAAACACTGCAAAATATCACATCATGGTGATGCTGATATGTTCTCTTGTTGCTGTGTTCATCTGTGACCATCTGTGACCATCTGCTCATACAAACTCATGTTCGTGCTGCTGTTTATTCCCACTATATTAGGCTTAGTGTATTACTAGTTGATGTTTTTCTTAGTTAGTTCTCGATGTTATTACTGTTTTTCTCTTTCATTTGTTGTTGGATGTAACTGGGACCTCGTGTACATAATCTCGTTTTCATCTCATGTACCACATGCGGTGCAAATGACAATAAAGACTCTCTGACTCTGACTCTGACTCTCTGATATCTACATTGGTTTTTGCTAGAATGAAGTTAATGTGTACATTTAAGAAAATGATCAAAACGGAATTGTTAAAAAAATATACATGAAGTAGCGTAATGTGTATTGTATTAGAGTTAGAAACATTTGAAATAATTATTCATTTTGTTCTGTTACTGAAGATTATTTTTAATTGAACTAATTGTTTCAAAAAAGGGGCAGAAAAAATAAGATTTTTTTTTCTTCTTTCTGCTACCTTTCTTTTTTATATGTATATTTTGTATGTTAACGTTTTATGGGATTGTTTTGTATTGTATTTTAAAAATGAACAAATTTTATAAATAAAATTAAAATAAAATAAATTCCCACATTTTCCAGGTGGGCATTTTTCCTTTAAAATTAGGTTTACAAATGCTTGTTGTGCTTACAAGGTAGTAACTTAGTCTGAAATGTTTAAAATAACAACTCTAGATGAAATATATAAGTGGCAGACTTGGCTCACTGTTTGGCAACAAACTGGTCAGTTTTGTCTCTCTGTCACCTTCAATTAATGCATGATAAACAATTATTAATGATTTCTACAGTGTTTATAGAGGAATTAATAATGCATCTAAAAAGTATGTATTAGCATTTACAATGGGAGCCTTATTGTAAAGTGGTACCCAGTAAATTTACTGGTCAGTAGAAGTTTTGAAAAGCTGCATACGTTTGAATAACGAGCTCTGCCTTAGTTGCGGTCCACCTCCATATTTGATTTCTGATATTTGCTCTTGAAAGTTTTTTATACATTTATTTGTTTGTTTTCACTTAGCAGCAGATTCACAGGAATGTCTTCTTGATACTACACTTGTTGAATTTTGTTGTTTAGTGCACAGACTGCAGTCAACCTAAGGTAAGGTAAACCTCACCTGGACCCATCAATTTTATCAAATTTTAGACCTATTTCTCATCTGCCTTTTTTAGCTAAAGTTTTAGAAAAAGTTGTTTTTATGCAGTTACAACCTGTTTTAGAAAAGCATGGTATTTTTTAAACATTTCAGTCTGGATTTAGAACCCGTCATTCTACCGAATCAGCCCTGTTAAAAGCCCATAATGACATTTCTGTCATAATACGGTGTGTTTGTCGATGTGAATCCAGTGGTGCAAGCGAAGACACAGATAAGCAGAGTAAAAATAAATAAACACTTTAATATTACAAAATAAAGAGACTGACGTGGCAGTACTTACAAAACATGGCGAAGCATAAGGAACCAAGAGTCATGGGACAAGACACCAGGGAACACAGACGATGACCCGACAATGAAACACAAACGAACGCTAACTAATATATACACCGTAATTAAACTAAATCATAAACACCTGAATACATTGACATGGGAACCTTAAGGTGTAAGGAGGGAAACAGACCAACAGAGGGGGCCATCCTTACAGTACCCCCCTCAAAGACGCCCCCAGGCGTCCCCAAAGAACACCCCCCAAAAACCAGGGCGGGTGGAGGGAGGAACCATAGGGATGGTGGGCATGAGAAAACACAAGGACAGGGGACAAAACACAAGGACAAG
Source organism: Garcialebias charrua (assembly GCA_038048925.1). NCBI lineage: Eukaryota > Metazoa > Chordata > Actinopteri > Cyprinodontiformes > Rivulidae > Garcialebias > Garcialebias charrua. Next base: position 41,253 of record JBBPBX010000676.1, read on the forward strand.
AAACCAAAAAACGGAAAGGGACAGGACCTGGGACAAATACTAAACACAAGACTAAAAACTAAACACAAGAACTAGACCTAAAACTGAGAAAACTAAATACAAAAACTAGACCCAAGAAAGACTACGAGAACTAAATATAACTAAACACAATGACTAGATTATGGATACTAAAATACAAAGACTGAAACTAAGAAATCTCTAAGAGTTTGAAAAGGGTGACCAAGAGGTCGTCATCAGTGAGCAGAGCAACGAGTGAGTTGCTGTTGGACGGGAGCAGAAAAACAAGCTGGTTGCTGCTGGACGTGAGCAGAGCAACAAGCTGGTTGCTGTTGGACGGGAGCAGTGCAGCAAGCTGGTTGCTGTTGGATGTGTGCAGAGCAGTGAGCAAGTTGCTGTTGGACGGGAGCAGAGCAACAAGCTGGTCACTGTTGGACGTGAGCAGAGCAGCAAGCTGGTTGCTGTTGGACGTGAGCAGAGCAGCAAGCTGGTTGCTGTTGGACGTGAGCAGAGCAACGAGCGAGTTGCTGTTTGGACGTGAGCAGAGCAACAAGCTGGTTGCTATTGGACGGGAGCAGTGCAGCAAGCTGGTTGCTGTTGGACGGGAGCAGTGCACCAAGCTGGTTGCTGTTGGACGTGAGCAGAGCAACGAGTGAGTTGCTGTTGGACGGGAGCAGAACAGCGAGCGAGTTGCTGTAGACGGAAGCAGAGCAACGATCGAATTGCTGTTGGACGGGAAGCAAGCTGGTTACTGTTGGACATGAGCAGAGCAGCGAGCGAGTTGCTGTGGACGGGAGCAGAGCAGCGAACGAGTTGCTGTGGACGGGAGCAGATCGGCGAGCGAGTTGCTGTGGAACAGTGAATTTCTGTATCCAGGCCAGAAGAAGCAGGCGAGATGAGTCCTGGGAGAAAAAAGAAACCGGAGCCGCCGAGACAGGAGTCGGCGAGTCAAAACTCGGTGGATAAAAATTTGGAGTTAATGGAGGAATTGAAAAATGCAGTAAACTTTCTCACTGTGGAACTTGCAAGTTTGAGAGCTGAGCAAAAAAACTTTAATCAACTGGTAGAGGAGATGAAGCAAATGAAAGCTCAGGAGATCATCAGAGATGAACGATTAGCTCAATTGGAACAAAAGTGTGAGGACATGGAACAATACATAAGAGGCGAGAATCTGGTAATTTCTGGACTCGAGCTTAAACGCTGGTCATCGGCAGAGGTAACTAAAGGCGTTAACACGAGTGAAGGAGGACTACCAGAACAACTGCAGTCTCTGGAGAATCAGGTAGTCACTTTCTTAAATGGCAAAGACATTAACATTAAACATGATGACATTTCCACCTGTTACACACTGCCCAATAGAGTTAACAAACTTAAACCATCAGTAGTCGTGAGATTCATTGGAAGGAATCAAAGAAACAGGGTAATGATGCAGTCAAAGAAACTCGCAAAAACTAATGTCTTCATGAATGAACACCTAACTAAAAAAAACGCAAACATTGCACATGCAGCAAGGTTGTTGAAAAAGGAATAAAAAAATAAAAAAACTTGGACAAGAAACGGAAACATCTGGATCAAAGTACATGAAAATTCTCAAGCTAAAATAATAAAAGAACTGAAAGACTTAGACACATTTAAATGAGCTCAAAAATGACAAATCACCAATCACTATCACATGTTCATACACAAAAATTGACAAAAATGAACAAACAAACAAATACATTAAAACATGACAGCAACAAACGAAGACTCAGAATTTAAAATATACAATGTTGAAGATATGGTTGATGCAAACTTTTATCCTGCTATAAAAGACTGTGAATACTATAATGAAGAAAAGTTTAATGACATCAATATAACAAATGGAGATCTCTCTATTATTCACATCAATAGTAGAAGTATAAATGCAAATATATCCAAAATAACAGATTATTTAAAACAGTTAAACAGAACTTTTACATTAATAGCACTGTCAGAGACATGGCTTAATGATGAAAACAAAAATAACGTTCACATCGAAGGATATGAATTATATCATTTAAACAGAAACAATAAAAAAGGTGGAGGAGTAGCTCTATTTGTCAAAAATGAAATAAAGTGTAGAATAATTAAAGAAATGTCAATAATTGTTGACAATCTTATGGAAATAATAACAATAGAAATATTAAACGAAAATGCTAAAAACATATCCATAAGTTGTGTATATCGATCACCAGGATCAAATATAGAAATATTCACCGATAAAATCATACAACTACTGGAAAAGAGTTTAAATAAAAAAGTTTTCTTGTGTGGAGACTTTAATATTGACCTGGGAAATAAAACGGATTCAAATAACATCAGCACATTTCTAAATTCAATGTATAGTTTAAATCTTTATCCGTTAATATCAAAACCAACAAGAATTACAACTCATAGTGCTACGATAATTGACAACATTTTCACAAATATAACTAATGGGGATATGACAGGTGGTATCTTAACAACTGATTTAAGTGATCATTTACCAGTTTTCACTATCTACAGAAATGATCAAAACATTACAAAAGAAGTTACAATTAAGAAAAAAATAATAAACACATCAAAAAAAGCTATGGATCAATTAAAAGACGATTTACAGAAGCAAAACTGGAAGGACGTGTATATTGATGATGTTAACAGATCATATGATGAATTTATGAACATTTTAGAAGCTCTGTATGAAAAGAATTGTGTGCAAAGAAATCGTAGAAAAAGAAATATTGTTGACCAACCTTGGATGACTAAAGGGTTGAGAAATGCTTGTAAAAAAAAAATAACTTGTATTTATGTTTCTTAAAAACGAGAACACAACAAGCTGAAGAAAAATATAAAAAATATAAAAATAAATTGGTAATGATTATAAGAAGATGCAAGAAAGAATACTATAGTGATTTATTAAACAAGAGCAATGGTGACACTAAAACAACATGGCGAGTAATAAATGATGTTCTAAAAAGTCATAAAGCAAAAACGAACATTGCAAAATATTTTGTGAAAGATGACAAAGAAATACATGATGAGAATGATATCGTAAATGAATTTAATCAATATTTTGTAAATATTGGATCAAGCCTTGCAGCTAAAATACCAAAAGTAGATAATAAGGTGTGTCATTCAATTAAAAGTTGCACCAACAGTATTTTTCTTAGTGGAACTAACAAAGAGGAAATTATGAAAATGGTAAAAAATCTCTCAGACAAGAGATCAAAAGACTGGGTGGACATGGATATGATGTTCGTAAAAGAAATAATAAGTTATGTTATTGAACCGTTTACATATATATGCAATTTATCTTTTTCAACAGGAATATTTCCAGATAACATGAAAGTAGCAAAGGTAATTCCTCTTTTTAAAAATGGTGATAAATGTGTATTCAATAATTATAGGCCAATATCCTTATTACCACAGTTCTCAAAAATTCTAGAAAAACTATTTGTGACCAGATTGGATCAATTTATTGATAAACAAAACATTTTAAGTAGCAGTCAATATGGGTTTAGAGAAAAAAACTCTACATCAATGGCTCTCATGGATTTAATGGAACAAATAACTAATGCTGTCGATCATAAACAGTACTGTGTTAGTGTTTTTGTTGATCTAAAAAAAGCATTTGATACCATTGACCACACCATTCTCCTTGAAAAACTAAATAAATATGGTATTAGAGGACCAGCATTACAGTGGGTATCTAGCTATTTGAAGGACAGGAAACAGTTTGTGCAAATAAATGATGTTAGATCTGACCTCCGTGATATCACTTGTGGAGTTCCTCAGGGTTCTGTGCTTGGACCAAAGTTATTTATTTTATATGTGAATGACTTGGTAAATGTGTCAGGACTACTTAAATGTGTTCTTTTTGCCGATGACACCACATTTTTCTGTTCGGGTAATGACATAAAACAGATTTTGGATATGATGAAAACAGAATTTATAAAAATACAAACTTGGTTTAAATTAAACAAATTATCTTTGAATTTAGATAAAACTAATTACATGATATTCAGTAACAAAAAGAGAATTGTTGATGACGATCCATTTGAAATTGAAGATGTTGTGATCTGTAAAGTGAGTGAAGTGAAGTTTCTGGGTGTTATCATTGATGACAAACTGACATGGAAACATCATGTAAATTCCATTAAAAAAATAGCTAGATCAATTGCAGTACTGTATAAAGTCAGGGATTTTTTAATTGATAAAGCTCTGCATATGTTGTATAACACAATCATTGCTCCACATTTAATCTATTGTATTGAGGTTTGGGGAAAAGCGTGCAAAACTATTACAAAGCCTGTTTTTATTTTACAAAAGAGAGCTGTAAGAGTAATCACCAGAAAACATTTCAGTCACCCATCAAACACTTTGTTTCTTCAGCTAAACTTATTGAAATTCCAGGAATTGGTAGAATATAGTATTTTATCAGTTATGTATAGGGCTCATAATAACACATTACCTTTAAATATCCAAAGAAATTTTATAAAAAGACAAAGTTATTACAATCTCAAAGGGACAGAGATATTCATCAAACCACAATTCAGAACCAGCTTAAAGGGACGGTCTACCTCAATTCAGGGAGTTCGATTGTGGAATGCTCTGGAGAGTGATGTTAAAAATGAAAAATCAATGTATACATTTAAGAAAAAGGTCAAAAAGGACTTGCTCAAAAACTATATATGATGTAACCTAGCGTGTTTGTGTATTACACCTATGTTGTACTTATGATGTAGCTTAGTGCGTTTGTGTATTACAGTTAGAAAAACTAAGTAGAGTTAGTCATTTTGTGAAGCAGTTTGTGTATTACAGTTAGAAAAATTAAGTAGAATTATTCATTTTTGTGATGTAGTTTGTGTATTACAGTTAGGAAAATTAAGTAGAATTATTCATTTTGTGAACATCTTGATGTTGTGCCATCTTGTAGTTTGTGTATTACAGTTAGAAAAATTAAGTAGAATTATTCATTTTATGATCTAGTTTGTGTATTACAGTTAGGAAAATTAAGTAAAAAAAAAATAAAAAAAATGAAATTAAGTGTAATGTAGTTTGTGTATTAGTTAGAAAAATTAAGTAGAATTATTCATTTTGTGATGTAGTTTGTGTATTACAGTTAGAAAAATTAAGTAGAATTATGGGTGATGTAGTTTGTGTATTACAGTTAGAAAAATTAAGTAGAATTATTCATTTTGTGATCTAGTTTGTGTATTACAGTTAGGAAAATTAAGTAGAATTATTCATTTTGTGATGTAGTTTGTGTATTACAGTTAGAAAAATAAGTAGAATTATTCATTCTGTGATGTTGCTTGAAGGTTATCATTGGTTGAACAAACTGTGAAATAAGGGGCAGATATAATAAGATTTCATCTTCTTTCTGCTCCCTTCATTTTATCCTACTTGTATTCTTGTATCTGATGAAACTGTCTTGTATTGTTCTTTTAAAATGAATGAATAAACATCAAATCAAATCAAAATCAGGCAATGACCTGTCGGGCGGCCGGCCAGGAGGCTGTCCATGACGATGAGCAGTCTTGGACGAGTGGCCGGGAGGCCGTTTATCAGGCAGAGACCCGTCAGGTGGGCGGCCGTCCATCATGCAGACCGGTCGGGTGTACGGCCGGGAGGCCGTCCATCTAGCAGAGACCGGTCGGGCGGGTGGCTGGTAGGCCGTCCATCACTAGGAGCTTCAGATGGTGACGAGGTCTCAGGACAACAGAAGACGTGGGTGGCATCCTCCAGGACCCACCTAGAACAGGAAGCGTGGAAGATGTCCTCCAGGACCTTCCCGGAGCAGGAAACTTAAGAGGCTTCCTCCTGGGATCCCGCGGAACAGGAAGCATGGGAGTCGTCCTCCAGGACCCTCCTGGAACAGGAAACGTGGGAGGCATACTCCAGGATCCTCCCGGAACAGGATACGTGAGGGGCTCCCTCCAAGGACCCCTTGGAACCAGAAACGTGGGAGGCGTCCTCCAGGACCCTCTTGGAGCAGGAAACGTGGACTTCCAGGACCTTCCAGAAACAGGAAACTTGAGGTGCTCCCTCCAAGGACCCCTCGGAACAGGAAGCGTGGGAGGTATCCTCCCCTCTCGGAACAGGAAACATGGGAGGTGTCCTCCAAGACCCTCCCAGAACAGGATAAGTGAGGGGCTCCCTCCACGGACCCCTCGGAACAAGAAGCATGGAAGGTTTCCTCCAGGACTCTCCCGAAGTAGGAAACATGGGAGGCATCTTCCAGGACCCTCTCGGGACAGAAAACGTGAAGGGCTCCCTCTAGGGATCCTGCAGAACAGGAAGCATGGGAGGCGTCCTCCAGGACCCTCTCGGAACAGGAAACATGGGAGGCATCCTCCAGGACCCTCCCGGAACAGGATACGAGAGAGGCTCCCTCTAGAGACCTCTCGGAAACAGAAGCGTGGGAGACGTCCTCCAGGACCCTCCTAGAGCAGGAAATGTAAGCCTCCAGGACCCTTCCGGAACAGGAAATGTGAAGGGCTCCCTCTAGGGACCCCTTGGAACAGGAAGCATGGGAGGCGTCTTCCAGGACCCTCCCGAAACAGGAAACATGGGAGGCATCCTCCAGGACCCTCCCAGAACAGGATACGAGAGAGGCTCCCTCTAGAGACCTCTCGGAAACAGAAGCGTGGGAGACGTCCTCCAGGACACTCCCGAAACAGGAAACATGGGAGGCGTCCTCCAGGACCCTCCTAGAGCAGGAAACGTAAGCTTCCAGGACCCTTCCGGAACAGGAAATGTGAAGGGCTCCCTCCAGGGACCCCTCGGAACAGGAAGCGTGGGAGGCGTCTTCCAGGACACTCCCGAAACAGGAAACATGGGAGGCGTCCTCCAGGACCCTCTTGGAGCAGGAAACGTAGGCTTCCAGGACCTTCCAGAAACAGGAAACTTGAGGGGCTCCCTCCAGGGACCCCTCGGAACAGGAAGCGTGGGAGGTATCCTCCCCTCTCGGAACAGGAAACATGGGAGGTGTCCTCCAAGACCCTCCCAGAACAGGATAAGTGAGGGGCTCCCTCCACGGACCCCTCGGAACAAGAAGCATGGAAGGTTTCCTCCAGGACTCTCCCGAAGTAGAAAACATGGGAGGCATCCTCCAGGACCCTCTCGAGACAGGAAACGTGAAGGGCTCCCTCTAGGGATCCCGCAGAACATGAAGCGTGGGAGGCGTCCTCCAGGACCCTCTCGGAACAGGAAACATGGGAGGTATCCTCCAGGACCCTCCCGGAACAGGATACGAGAGTCAAGTCAAGTCAAGTCAATTTTATTTCTATAGCACAGCTTAAAACAGATAAACTGTTACCAAGGTGCTTCACACACACAGCATAAAAGTTTAAAAATGTACAGAAACAGTAACACACACCAATAGTAACAATTATTTACAGTAGTAAAAGTACATAAAAATGTGTAAGAACAAATTAAAATGAAAAAAAAAACCACAGTATATATATACACTACGACAGCTCACACCGTATGAAACACCAGAGAGAACAGATGGGTTTTTAACAGGGATTTGAACATGAGAAGGGAGGAGGCCTGTCTAATGTTGGGGGGGAGGTTGTTCCAGAGTTTGGGGGCGGTGACTGAAAACGCTCGATCACCACGGAGCTTCAGACGTGTTTTTGGGACCGCCAAGAGCATCTGATCAGATGATCTCAGGGCCCGCGATGGAACATATGGTTCCAGCAGCTCGGAGAGGTAGAGGGGAGCGAGGCCATTTAGGCATTTGTAGGTCAGCAACAGGATTTTAAAGTCGACTCGAGTTCGCACGGGAAGCCAGTGCAGGGAGGAGAGAACAGGTGTGATGTGCTCATACCTACGAGTACCGGTTAAAAGCCGAGCTGCTGCATTTTGCACGAGCTGAAGGCGTGTAAAGGAGGCCTCGCTGATCCCAGCATACAGTGCATTACAATAATCCAGGCGGGTTGTGATGAACGCATGGATTAGGGTCTCAAGATCAGATCTGGACAGCACCGGCTTGAGCTTAGCAACCTGCCGCAGCTGGAAGAAACTCTTCTGGAGAACGGAGCTGATTTGTTTATCGAACTTAAGGTCTGAGTCGAAAACCATCCCAAGATTTTTTACAGAGTTTTTGAGATAGGGCTGGAGGGAGTCCAAGTTTATGTGATCAGAGGCGGCAGCTGAGCTAGGGCTGAAGATGATGACTTCAGTCTTCTGGTCATTAAAACTTAGGAAGTTTGAAGCCATCCAAGTCTTAATGTCGTCCAGACACTTTAGGAGAGAGTGGAGGGAGCCTGAATTTGCTGGTTTCAGTGGCAGATATATCTGAGATATCTCTTCACTGAGAGAGGCTCCCTCTAGAGACCTCTCGGAAACAGAAGCGTGGGAGACGTCCTCCAGGACCCTCCTAGAGCAGGGAACGTAAGCCTCCATGACCCTTCCGGAACAGGAAATGTGAAGGGCTCCCTCCAGGGACCTCTCGGAACAGGAAGCGTGGGAGGCGTCCTCCAGGACCCTCCCGGAACAGGATACGTGAGGGGCTCCCTCCACGGACCCCTCGGAACCAGAAGCGTAGAAGGTGTCCTGCAGGACTCTCCTGAAGTAAGAAACGTGGGAGGCGTCCTCCAGGACCCTCCCGGAACTGGATACATGAGGGGCTCCTTCCTTGAACCCCTCTGAACCAGAAACGTGGAAGGCGCCATCTAGAGATGCCAGAAATGCGGAGTCAGGTGCCAATGAATGCGGAGTCTTGGGTGCCAGCGATGAAGTGTCGGGCGCCGATGAGTCGAATGCCGCCATTGAGTCTGTGGCTGTCAAAGAACAAAGTCCCAACCTGGGCGCTGGCATGGGAGCCAGTCTGGGCACAGGCGTGGGAGCCAGTCCTGCAGCCATCAAGTCTGTGGCTGTCAAGGAGCGGAGTCCCAACCTGGGGGCTGGCGTGAGAGCCAGTCTGGGCGCCGACATGGGAGCCAGTCCTACAGCCGTTGAGTCTGTGGCCGTCGAGGAGCAAAGTCCCAACCTGGACGCCGGTGTGGGAGCCAGTCTTGGAGACGCTGAGACGTCGTCTGGCGGTGAGACGTCGTCTGGCGGTGAGACGTCGTCTGGCGGTGAGACGTCGTCTGGCGGTGAGACGTCGTCTGGCGGTGAGACGTCGTCTGGCGGTGAGACGTCGTCTGGCGGTGAGACGTCGTCTGGCGGTGAGACGTCGTCTGGCGGTGAGACGTCGTCTGGCGGTGAGACGTCGTCTGGCGGTGAGACGTCGTCTGGCGGTGAGACGTCGTCTGGCGGTGAGACGTCGTCTGGCGGTGAGACGTCGTCTGGCGGTGAGACGTCGTCTGGCGGTGAGACGTCGTCTGGCGGTGAGACGTCGTCTGGCGGTGAGACGTCGTCTGGCGGTGAGACGTCGTCTGGCGGTGAGACGTCGTCTGGCGGTGAGACGTCGTCTGGCGGTGAGACGTCGTCTGGCGGTGAGACGTCGTCTGGCGGTGAGACGTCGTCTGGCGGTGAGACGTCGTCTGGCGGTGAGACGTCGTCTGGCGGTGAGACGTCGTCTGGCGGTGAGACGTCGTCTGGCGGTGAGACGTCGTCTGGCGGTGAGACGTCGGTAGCGTGGGGACCCTCCGTTGACGTCGAGGCATTGGTAGCGTGGGGACCCTCCATTGACGTCGAGGCATCTGCAGTGCAAGGAGCCTCCGTTGACGTCGAGGCGTCTGCAGTGCAGGGACACTCCGTTGACATCATGGAAGCAGCACCCTCTGGAGCCGAAGGCAAGGCAGCACCCTCTGGAGCTGGAGGCAGGGCAGCGCCCTCTGGAGCCAGAGGCAGGGCAGTGCCCTCTGGAGCCGGAGGCAGGGCAGCAACCTCTGGAGCCGGAGGCAGGGCAGCGTCCTTTATGGATGCTGAAAACATAGCGCCCTCTGTAGGTGCCAACATGGAGTCCTTGGGCTCTGCAGCATGCAACATGGAGTCCTTGCATTCATTTATCCGAGTCTTAGTTAAAGTCAATAATTGAGAGAGACCTGGGTTAGGTATTAAACAGGGACTGTTAGTAATTATGTTCCCAATAACTGAATAGGGCCTAACTTTATACAGAAGATCAAAGTTGTTGACAGCAGCATTAAGCAGTCTGTCAAGCTGCTAGAGAATGAGAGTGGTCTCACGTCTCTGTCTAACAGAGACCCCTGTGGTCGAGGAGAGGTCTGTCTGCTCCTCAGAAAAGCGGGAGCTCACACACTTCTCATCTGTGTCCTGCAGGCTCTTCCTGCGTGAGTCCTGCAGATGTACAGGGGCACTGGTACCCCACTTCGGCGCAGGTCTCTCCTGAGACCTCACAGAACGTGTCTGACAGCACGGGCTGTAGTACTCCCCCACCTTCGAAATTCTCCCCGGCTCTTCTGACAACCTGAAAGGAGACACTGTGGGAGGCGGGGATTGAAACCCGGAAACTACTCTTCTGGTCCGGTGCTTTCTCCGGCGGTTACTAGGACCATGAACTGGATCGAACAAAAACTCCTCTGGTTCCAAGTCATCTGAGATGGACCACAGAGAATATGCTCGTGAAGGAGTGTAGACAGGAGTCTTTGCGAGCGTCACTGCATCTCCTCCTCTCACGCTCCGCCACTAAAAGCGGAGAAGGAAGAACCTCTAAACCTGGTCTGTGGCGAGTCCAGACGGGTTCAGATCGGAACCCGCCAACTCGAACTACAGCTGCTTCATCACAAACTGGAGCCGTTTCTTTCAGCCCCCGAGTAGATCCGGTCTTACGCTTGCTGGATTCACATTCTTTTGGTCGGGTCATACTGTCATAATACGATGTGTTTGTCGATGTGAATCCAGTGGTGCAAGCGAAGACACAGATAAGCAGAGTATAAATAAATAAACACTTTAATATTACAAAATAAAGAGACTGACGTGGTAGTACTTACAAAACATGGCAAAGCGTAGGGAACCAAGAGTCATGGGACAAGACACCAGGGAAGACAGACGATGACCCAACAATGAAACACAAACAAACGCTAACTAATATACACACCGTAATTAAACTAAATCATAAACACCTGAATACGTTGACATGGGAACCATTAGGTGTAAGGAGGGAAACAGACCAACAGAGGGGGCCATCCTTCCAATTTCCCTGTCCATGGTTGCCAAGTTTCCTGTGACACTGGTGTTGCTGGACCTCACAGCTTTGACACGGTGGACCACACAGTCCTTCTATCTCATCTTCAACATTATATTGTAACATCTGGTACAGCACTCAAGTGGTTCATTGCCTACTTGACCAACAGAACATTATCTGTCATGTTGGATAATCTCTCTTCCTCCACTGCTGTTCTCTCTTTTGGTGTGCCACAGGGTTCTATTCTTGGTCCTCTCCTCATCTCACTGTACATGCTGCCTCTTGGATCAGTGATAGCCAGACATAACTTTTCTTTTCACTGCTATGCTGATTATGTACAAATTTATTTACCAATGAAACCCAAAAACAGTAATCTTCTCACTCGCTGATTGTATTGCCGACATTAAACCGTGGTTTCACCGTAATTTTTTGTTTTTAAATGAAGGAAAGACAGAATGCATCTTCTTCGGTGATAATGCTCCCTGTAACTTTGGTGCTCTGACATCCAAGTTCAGACCAACTGTTAATAACTTGGGGGTGACTTTTGACAAGGTCTTAAAGTTTGATAAACAAATAGCGTCTGTAGTCAAGGTCTGTTTTTATCAGTTACATCTTTTATCCAAAGTTAAGCCTTTTTTAAATTGTTCTGATTTGGAAAAGGCCATTCATTCATGCTTTTATCACTTCAAGGCTTGACTACTGCAATTCCCTATATGCAGGAATCTCCCAATCCTCCATTAGACGCCTTCAATTGGTCCAAAATTCTGCAGCTCGACTTTTGACCAACACCTCCAGACGTGAGCACATTACTTACCCCTGTTTTATTTACTCTCCACTGGCTTCCAGTCGATTTTAGAATAAAATTTAAAATTTTATTATTCACTTTTAAAGCTCTCAATGGTCTTGCCCCACTATATTTGTCTGATCTTGTAGCTGTCCATGAATATAGGAGAACACTGAGATCATCTAATACATTTCTCCTGTCTGTCCCAAAGACCAACTACAAACGATGGGGTGACTGGGCCTTTTCTGTTGTTGCCCCAGACTCTGGAATCAATTTCTGTAGGACTTGCGCTCCATCACTGATATGGAGCTTTTTAAATCTAATCTTAAAACCTTTTTATTCAGGCAGGCTTTTAATAGTTCTTTGCCAATCTTGTTATTAGGCCCGAGCAGCTAAGCGCTGCGAAGGCCTATTGTAATCGTACTGTTCTTGAAAACTGCTGACGTAAACTCTTTCATCCATCCATCCATCCATCCATCCATCCATCTTCTTCCGCTTATCCGGGGTCGGGTCGCGGGGGTAGCAGCCTAAGTAGGGAGGCCCAGACTTCCCTCTCCCCAGCCACTTGGAGCAGTTCCTCCGGGGGAATCCCAAGGCGTTCCCAGGCCAGCCGAGAAACATAGTCCCTCCAGCGCGTCCTGGGTCTTCCTCTGGGTCTCCTCCCGGTGGGACGTGCCCGGAACACCTCACCAGGGAGGCGTCCAGGAGGCATCCTAACCAGATGCCCGAGCCACCTCAACTGGCTCCTCTCGATGTGGAGAAGCAGCGGCTCTACTCCGAGTCCCTCCCGGATGACTGAGCTTCTCACCCTATCTCTAAGGGAGAGTCCAGCCACCCTGCGGAGAAAACTCATTTCAGCCGCTTGTATCCGAGATCTTGTTCTTTCGGTCATAACCCAAAGCTCATGACCATAGATGAGGGTGGGAACGTAGATCGATCGGTAAATTGAGAGCTTTGCCTTTTGACTCAGCTCTCTCTTCACCACGACAGACCGGTACAGCGCCCGCTTCACTGCGGACGCTGCACCTATCCGCCTATCGATCTCACGCTCCAGTTTTCCCTCATTCGTGAACAAGATCCCGAGATACTTAAACTCCTCCACTTGGGGCAGGACCTCCTCCCCGACCCGGAGAGGGCATGCTACCCTTTTTTTTTTTTTTTTTTTTTTTCCATTTATAGATGGCCTCCCTTCACACCTTATAGCCATCCTCTCACTCCAATATGTATTTTTTTTTTTTTTTTTTTATTAATAGAGAGAAAGAAAGAAAGAAAAGAGAAAGTGAGACAACAAAACAACAATTATCCACAGAAAGAGCACAATGCAAACACACCAAACCTCCGTACACAATCCTGCAAAGCACATGACAGAACACAGCAACTAAACATACAAACATAAAGACTGATAATATTCATGACCTTGCAGTAGATTTCTATAAATACACATACCCATACCTACAAATATATATACAATATACATACATATATATTTATATTCAGTTATATACCCATCTACATACATCTACATATACATCCCTGCATCCATTTGTGTGTGGTTGTGAGCATGCATAAGTGAATAAGGTCCCTCCAATAGAACATTTAGTAGCGACTGTGAAGCATCAGAGACCCGTCCCCCCAAAGCCCGAGACAGACGAAGGGGTGATCAAAGCCCAAGACCCCAGGTAGGACCCTGAGCCCAGAGTCCCCAGGACCACCCGAACAGGACGAGCCACTCGTCCACTCCCCAGATCCGACCAAGTGGAAGAACCGGACGAACCCCACCAGGGACCACACACAATGACGCCCCGGTGTCAACAGCGACAAATACACAAGCCCCCGCCGGAGCCCGCCGTACCGACGTAGCCCCAGGGCCGGTCACCGAGGCTCGGGCACCGGGGACGCCCATCCCTCAGGTCCAGACCCGACAGGACCAGAGGACCCGAGCCCCACCAGGCAGCCACCAGGCCGAGCCGACAAACGCCCAAGCGCCCAGCCCCAGATAGCCCTTTTCCGGCTCAAGACCATGGCCTCGGATTTGGAGGAACTGATCCTCATCCCGGCCGCATCACACTCGGCTGCAAACCGCTCCAGTGAAAGTTGTAAATCACGAACTGATGAAGCCAGTAGGACCACATCATCTGCAAAAAACAGAGAAGCGATTCTAAGGTCACCAAAACGGATCCTCTCAACACCTTGGCTGCGCCTAGAAATTCTGTCCATAAAAGTTATGAACAGAATCGGTGACAAAGGGCAACCTTGGCGGAGTCCAACTCTCACCGGAAACGAGCCTGACTTACTGCCGGCAATGCGGACCAAGCTCTGACACCGGTCGTACAGGGACCTAACAGCCCTTATCAAAGGGCCTGGTACCCCATACTCCCGGAGTACCCCCCACAGAACCCCCCGAGGGACGCGGTCGAATGCCTTCTCCAAGTCCACAAAACACATGTAAACTGGTTGGGCAAACTCCCACGCACCCTCCAGGACCCTGCTGAGGGTGTAGAGCTGGTCCAGTGTTCCACGACCAGGACGAAAACCACACTGCTCCTCCTGAATCCGAGGTTCGACTATCCGACGGACCCTCCTCTCCAGAACCCCTGAATAGACCTTACCAGGGAGGCTTAAGAGTGTGATCCCCCTATAGTTGGAACACACCCTACGGTCCCCCTTTTTAAATAGGGGAACCACCACCCCAGTCTGCCAATCCAAGGGAACTGCCCCCGATGTCCACGCGATATTGCAGAGTCGCGTAAGCCAACACAACCCTACAACATCCAGAGCCCTAAGGAACTCCGGGCGAATCTCATCCACCCCCGGAGCCTTGCCACCGCGGAGCTTTTTAACCACCTCGGCGACCTCAGCACCAGAGATCGGAGAACCCGACCCAAAGTCCCCAGGCTCTGCTTCCTCAGTGGAAGACGTGCCAGTAGGATTGAGGAGGTCTTCGAAGTATTCCGCCCACCGACTCACAACATCCCGAGTTGAGGTCAGCAGCACGCCACCTCCACCATAAATGGTGTTGGTCTCGTACCTCTTTCCCCCCCTGAGACGCCGGATGGTGGACCAGAATCGCCTCGAAGCCGTACGGAAGTCATTCTCCATGGCCTCTCCGAACTCCTCCCACGCCCGAGTTTTTGCCTCAGCAACCACCCGAGCCGCATGCCGCTTGGACTGCCGGTACCTATCAGCTGCTTCCGGGGTCCCACAAGCCAAAAAGGCCCAATAGGACTCCTTCTTCAGCCTGACAGCATCCCTCACTGCCGGTGTCCACCACCGGGTTCGAGGGTTGCCACCTCGACAGGCACCAACAACCTTGCGGCCACAGCTCCGATAAGCTGCCTCGACAATAGAGGCGCGGAACACGGCCCACTCGGACTCCATGTCCCCCGCCTCCCTCGGAACGTGTTCAAAGCTCTCCCGGAGGTGGGAGTTAAAGCTCCGTCTTACGGGAGACTCTGCCAGACGTTCCCAGCAGACCCTCACGATACGTTTGGGTCTGCCAGGTCTGACCGGCATCCTCCCCCACCATCGGAGCCAACTCACCACCAGGTAGTGGTCAGTAGACAGCTCCGCCCCTCTCCTCACCCGAGTGTCCAAGACATGCGGCCGCAGATCAGATGAGACGACAACAAAGTCGATCATCGAACTGCGACCTAGGGTGTCCTGGTGCCAAGAGCACATATGGACACCCTTATGCTTAAACATGGTGTTCGTTATGGACAATCCATGACGAGCACAGAAGTCCAATAACAGAACACCACTCTGGTTCAGATCAGGGGGGCCGTTCCTCCCAACCACACCCCTCCAGGTCTCACTGTCATTGCCCACGTGAGCGTTGAAGTCCCCCAGTAGAACAAGGGAGTCCCCAGGAGGCGCACTCTCCAATACCCCCTCCAAGGACTCCAAAAAGGGTGGGTAGTCTGAGCTGCCGTTTGGTGCATAGGCACAAACAACAGTCAGAGCCCGTCCCCCCACACGTAGGCGAAGGGAGGCTACCCTCTCGTTCACCGGGGTGAACCCCAACGTACAGGCACCAAGATGGGGGGCAACCAGTATGCCCACTCCTGCTCGGCGCCTCTCACCAGGGGCAACTCCAGAGTGGAAGAGTGTCCAACCCCTCTCAAGGAAATGGTAAATGGTAATGGTAAATGGAGCTTATTTATATAGCGCTTTCTAGCCCCCTGTGAGGAGCCCCAAAGCGCTTTACAATACCAGCCATCCACCCATTCATTCAGACATTCATACACCGGTAGTGGTAGCCTGCCTTGCAAGGCGCCATCCAGACCTACCGGGAGCAACTCGGGGTTAAGTGTCTTGCCCAGGGACACAACGACACATGGTGGGCGGATGCGGGATTCGAACCTCCAACCTTCCGATCAGGGGTCGACTGCCATTACCACTACACCACGGCCGCCACAACTGGTTCCAGAGCCAGAGCCATGCGTTGAGGTGAGTCCGACTATTTCTAGTCGGAACCTCTCAACCTCACACACTAGCTCAGGCTCCTTCCCCACCAGAGAGGTGACATTCCATGTCCCAATGGCCAGCTTCTGTAGCCGAGGATCAGACCGCCAGGGTCCCCGCCCTCGGCCGCCACCCATCTCACATTGCACCCGACCCCTTTGGCCCCTCCCACAGGTGGTGAGCCCATGGGAAGGGGGACCCACGTCTCCTCTTCGGGCTGTGCCCGGCCGGGCTCCATGGGTAAAAGCCCGGCCACCAGGCGCTCGCCAGCGTGCCCCACCTCCGGGCCTGGCTCCAGAGTGGGGCCCCGGTGACCCGCGTCCGGGCGAGGGAAAACTTAGTCCATTAATTGTACTCATCATAGGGGTTTTTGTAAACTCTTTCAAATGTATAATTTGCTATAGTTTAGGATAACATGTTTGTTTTATGTCAAAGTTTTATTTGAGTAACTTTAAATAAAACATCCAGTTTCCATTTTGTCACGAATATTAAAGCTAATTTAGAGTGAGACAGTTTCCATCAATAATAAAATAATAATAATAATAATAATAATAATAATAATAATAACTGCTTTATCTTGTGTCTGAAAGTAGTAAAAAGGCTTTTTAAAAAATAAGCAATAATTTTTTTGTATTTTTACCATTTTATGCCCTGAACGTACAGCATGATAATCAACCACAACCTTTCAAACTGCAGTAAACATCGAATCCTTCAAAATCACTGGGATTTGCAAGTGCAATGTAAAAATATATAAAAAATATTTCGAAATATGTATCTTACATATTTAGTTTAAAGTGCATCTTTAAAAACAAAAATTAACAACCTGTGCATGCGCTTTGGTTTCGCTGAGTCCAGGTGAGCTACAGCCAGAAATACCAGCAAATAGCTTCAGTTTTTGTATCAAATTGTAATAAAAAGATGTTAAAACCTGTCTGTTTCTGTCAGCACCCTGCTGCTAACACAAAGCTATTTCCTCACAAACTTCTACACATTTTAATGTAATCAGCAAACACTCATTATGTCATATTAATTAATAAAATATATGATTAGCTTAAAAATGACAATAATGTAGCATTCCTGCCTAACAATCCGTGTCAGTTTAGTAAATAATTACCGGCCAAGAAAACTAAATAAACTCAGGTTTTGTTGGGAAGTCATCCAGTTTAAAGGTGAATTATAAGAGCCAAAAAGATTCTCCTAAGATGTGAATTCATTTATTTCACATTTTAAAACAACTATTGCCTTCTGAGCGTCCAACGCAGTTTACTTTGACCATATGGTAAAGAGTCAGATTAAAGAACACGCCTGCATCATAAAACTAATCCTCTGTTGTATTAAACCCTGATAAAAATAGCGAGCTGGTTGTTCATGGGTCTCATTTGCATCCTGCACCATCCCCTCAGACACCAACTGCATAAAATACATCTATTTTTATATCAAACTACCAACTGCTAAGAAAATGTAATTAGCTTTTATAACTATGAAGTATAGATTTAATGACAACTTGCCAAGCATCACTCTCATCCAACACTCTTCATATCCTTGATGGAAATATATAAAATAAATTGCTGAAAGTTAAACAAATTTATTACATCCTGCTTAAATTTACTGCTGTCACATCTCCTAACCATCAAAACTGCAATCTCCAGTTTGTAATAAAATAAACTTAGTTACCTGCAGTTGGACAGGTCCTTTATTCTCTTGTTTCCTCTCCAGATAAATCAGCAGCGGACCCATCCAAACTATAAATCCTTCTCGCTCCATCACACAAGCCCAGCCTCTGTCCTCACAGCAGTGACGTCAATAAAAGACACTTCCTGTGCCCTAAAACAGTGACCTCAGCGGGCCGGAACAAAACGGTCTGGCCTCTGTCGTGTGCCAACTTGCAGCAGAATCCAAGAGAGTTCTGTGAAGTTCTGATAAAAATAGTGCCAGCCGGCCGGACACCAGAGCCGGCCCGCCTCGTGTCGCGCACCGGCGGCAGGGCGTTTAGCTCGCTGGAAAGAAAAGTGGTCAGTGTGCTGGTGGGCTTAAAGACCTGTGAATATTTGGGAGATGGTGGCGTGGAAAAAACATCCAACAGGAATTTATGCACGTGGACAGCTAAGGAAAAGAGTGGCTTCGGATGTTATCAGTCCATTAAATGGCCATTATTAGTTGTTATCATCCCCATATGTAGCGGCGAAACTGTCCCACCTACTTTATGGGATTGTTTTATATTGTATTCTAAAAATGAACAAATTAAATCAATTTTGTGTTTGCGTGTTTTTGTGTTTGCATGTGTTATTTGTGTTTGCAGTTGCTTTTTATGTTTGCGTGTTTTTGAGATTGCGTCATACATGTGTTTGCTGCGCGTTTGCACCCGTCGGACACCGTAGCCAAAAGCTAAAAATAGCAACAGCTACCTAAAAATCAAATATACCAAAATGTCTGAAGGTTTCAAAGTAGCAAAAGACCAGCTAAAAGCTGCATCAAAAAAGAAAACAAAAAACTAAAGTAGTAGGTTTAAAGGTACGTTATTATTGAGCAGCTGGTTTCGGCTGTCATCAGCCAACTGGTTGATCCACTGTGAGAGGGTGCTATTTATAAGACTGAGCTGAATACAGCATCTCAGACTGAGGAAGTCTTTCGGACGAAAGACGAAACGTTTCTACAAATTTTTTGCTTTGTTTTGTTTTTTGAATGTCTAGAGGACCAAACTTAGCTTTTTTAGATAAGTTATTATTGTTATTATCGCTGTTCATAGGCAGCGTCTCGCCGGGGTAAGTGTCTTTTTTTGTTTATTTTTTCAGCTTATATAACCCTTTTCCTAAACCTAACCTTACACCTGACCCAGAGGACCAACCCTAAACTTAACCCCCTTACACTTGTGCCTAAACCTAACCAAGACCCTAAACCTAACGCCAGACCCTTTACTCTAAACCTAACCACGTGAAGCTATTATGAGCGCTAACAAAGCTAAAAACTAAGCCTATTATCATCGCTACCAATGCTAATAATGTACCTTTAAACCTACTAGGAGGTACAGGAGGGGCCGTCTGACCGCTACATATGGGGATAATAATAACGACCATTTAGAAACAGGAACATATCTGCATTGGTTTTTTAAGGATCTGTTGGAATCCTGGCAAAAACCAATGCATGTAGGTTCCTGTTTCTGATTTTCTACATCTGCCTATAATGTTTTGATACTTTGATTTTTGATTTAATTTGTTTAAAAAAAAAAAAATCTGTATTTCTCTTGTGTTTGTCTACTGTTGATTGTTTAAGGAAATTTCTACTGTTACTGTTGTCATAGCCTGGTTGATACCAGACCCATGTCCTTCACTTCGCTTTGTACTAGGGTCTGGCATCTCTCCCATAGACAGCGATTTCTCCGTTAGATTTTTGAATGGACCAATCAGAGAACAGAAGGCGGAGTTTTGTTAGTTTAGCCTGGCGAGGTCCAGGCTATTCAGATAAAAAGCTCAGAAACCACTCGGTGGATATTTTTTCTGCTACCAGTGTGTAATTATATGTCTCTAATTTACTGACTGTTGGCCTAGATGAAACATTTGAGATAAAATTCGATTTTTTATCATTTATTTTCGTAGCGCACCCGAGGCTGTTTGGAAAATGTCAAACCGAAACTATTTAAATCCAGCAGATTTGACCATTTCGTGAATTGATTTAGGAACTGTTAAGCTCAGGAACACTTCTGATATAACGTCAGCGGTGAAATATATTTTTTATCAGCAGAGAAATAATAGTTTACCTTGTTTTATTGAAAATTCCTTCGTGGCGGCAGCCATTTTGAATGACGACGTCAGTCGACGTCGTTCAAAACTCCGCCTTCTGCTCTCTGATTGCTCAGGAACACTTCTGATATAACGTTAGCTAAGAAATACATTTTTTATCAGCAGAGAAATAATAGTTTTTTACCTTGTTTTATTGAAAATTCCTTCGTGGCGGCAGCCATTTTGAATGACGACGTCAGTCGACGTCGTTCAAAACTCCGCCTTCTGTTCTCTGATTGGTCCGGTCAAAAATCTACCGGAGATATCCTTGTCTATGGGACAAGTCCCAGACCCAGCAGTGAAGGGAAATGAGAATTGAGCGGAGCTGCGTAGGAATGGCGAGGGCCAGGCTACTGTTGTCATCATTCTTTAGTTTGTAGCAGGTCGCTCTTGTACAGTAAATGAGTCCTCAAGGCTCAATGAGATTAACCTGACAAAATAAAGGTTGAATGAATGAATGAATTTAATGGTTGATAGCGTTCGCAGCGGGTGACGAAAACAGCCGAGATGCGTTTAGTTTTGATTTTGAGTCATTTGATCTTTAACTTCCTCCAACCTCATGCTCTTTTTCTCATCCGCCTGTATGTTGTATGCAACAGGTCTCCCTTGTGAACGAGTCTTCGAGGCTCAAAGGGAACTAACCTGTATAAATAAAGGTCTAACTCTGAAGACCAAGCAGTGTGATGTCATTGACTTCTGTCCAGGAAGTGTGAGCACAGCTACTCATCCGTTCATCACCTGAACGTTGTCCGGACCAGCAGGAGCAGAATGTTCTAAATTGGGACGGCCTGCCTCCCACCCAGACCTCCAGTAAGGTGAATTACGTAAACACATCACGTAAACACATCAGAGTACAAAGCTTGCAGGCAGACAGACAGAATAACTGGCATAGTGGCACCCAGCATGGCGCCTCCTTCCCTCCCCATCTGAACTTGCTAACTGTTAGGGGGATTTTGATCTTTTTGATTTGATTTGATGTTTATTCATTCATTTTAAAAGAACAATACAAGACAGTTTCATCAGATACAAGAATACAAGTAGGATAAAATGAAGGGAGCAGAAAGAAGATGAAATCTTATTATATCTGCCCCTTATTTCACAGTTTGTTCAACCAATGATAACCTTCAAACTACATCACAAAATGAATAATTCTACTTAATTTTACTAACTGTAATACACAAACTACATCACAAAATGAATAATTCTACTTAATTTATCTAGCTGTAATACACAAACTACATCACAAAATGAATAATTCTACTTAATTTTTCTAACTGTAATACACAAACTACATCATTCTAACTGTAATACACAAACTACATCAGAAAATGAATAATTCAACTTAATTTTTCTAACTGTAATACACAAACTACATCACAAAATGAATAATTCTATTTAATTTTTCTAACTGTAATACACAAACTACATCACAAAATGAATAATTCTACTTAATTTTTCTAACTGTAATACACAAACACACTAAGCTACATCATCAGTCAACATAAGTGTAATACACAAACACACTAAGTTACATCATATATAGTTTTTGAGCAAGTCCTTTTTGACCTTTTTCTTAAATGTATACATTGATTTTGCATTTTTAACATCACTCTCCAGAGCATTCCACAATCGAACTCCCTGAATTGAGGTAGACCGTCCCTTTAAGCTGGTTCTGAATTGTGGTTTGATGAATATCTCTGTCCCTTTGAGATTGTAATAACTTTGTCTTTTTATAAAATTTCTTTGGATATTTAAAGGTAATGTGTTATTATGAGCCCTATACATAACTGATAAAATACTATATTCTACCAATTCCTGGAATTTCAATAAATTTTGATCTTGGATGCTTCACAAGTGTGAAATTTTCCACCTGAGCTTTTTGTCCTTCCTTGAAAGAAACTGAAAGATGCCCCGGGTTGTGCAGCAAAAGCACCCCGTCCTAAAACTGATGACCTCACTGGAAAACAGCAGAGCAAAGTTGTACCTTGTTACACCTGTAGAACCGGCAACAGAAGGAGGGCGGCGTGGTCCGAGCTGCAGCAGAGGCTCCAGACAACGAGCAAACTCACTCCTGTACTCCGTGTTGATCTACGAGGGGACACGAAGAATGTCTGTGAGGAACAAAACTAAGAGAAGAATGTAAAGAACAAGAAAAACAAATGATGAAAATACATTTTCTGTGAGGGGAAAAAAAACGAGCTGTAAAAGCTAAAAGAAGCAGAATGCAAGCTAAAGGCAGGAAAAGATAAATTAGTAGCTAAAAATATCAGAAGGCTAACTAAATGTAGCAAAGGTGTGGCTAAAAGTAGGTAGAAATATAGGTAGACATGAACAACAGGCATAGTAGCTAAATGTAAAAAAACAAAGCTAAAAATAGCAACAGCTACCTAAAACTTAACTAGACTATACCAAATCAAAGTATCAAAAGGCTATATAGAAGCTAAAAGCTAAATAAGTAGATAAAAACATTGACAGGCATGTAGCTCAATGTAAAAAAAAAAAACAACGCTAAAAATAGCAACAGCTATATAAAAATTAAAAGTACCAATGGCTAGGTGAAGATATTAAAAGGCTATCTAGAGAAGCCAAAGCAAAATAGGTAGATGAGAACATCAACAGGTAAGCTAGTAGCTAAATGTAAAAAACAATTGTTAGCCAAAAGCCAAAAATAGCAACAGCTACCTAAAAATCAAATACAGGTAATCCTCGACTTACGAACGAGTTCCGTTCCTGCGTCGCGTCGTAGCTCGAAAATCGACGTAAGTCGGAAAATACATCCAAACGGCACCACATACATACAGTACTGTATTTTTACCAAGCACTTAGCCTATCCTAACACATTTCCCTACATAATTATAAAAAAACACATACATTCGGAGCCATAATGAAGGGAAAAAAGAGTTAATTTCTTACTGGGAGCTGGTGAGCTCGCTTCACGCGGTCCACAGCGTTTACAGCAACGTCTGTTAGCATGTTAGCTTGTTGCTCAGCTGTAGCCTCTCTGCCTCATAAACCTCCGCTCCAAACAATAAGGTCTCCTGTATTTCCACGCGCGGTCCAGAGTTTTACAGTAAGGTCTGCTCCGGTCTGCCTGTCCCAAACAATGAGGTCTCCTGCTCCTGTAAGTTTCCACTGAGCATGCGTCAAGCTCCCCCCTCCCTCCTGTAAATTTCCGCTGAGTTTCGGTACCGTATTTTTTGGTGTAAAGGCGCATAAACTGCGTAACTCGAACAATGCTTTTCAATGGGAGGGCGTTCGTAACCGCGAAACGTCGTAAGTCGAGGGCGTCGTAAGTCGAGGACTACCTATATACCAAATGTCTGAAGGTTTCAAAAGGATATGTAGAATCTAAAAGTAGCAAAAGACCAGCTAAAAGCTAAAAGCTGCATCAAAAAAGAGAACAAAAAACTAAAGTAGCAACAAGCTGAAAGTAGCTAAATAGTAGTTAAAAGCTAGAAGCAATGCTGAGCAGGAAGTGGGAGTGGTGGCACAGAGGTTAGCGAAGATGGGCAAAGGTCGCCAGTTTAACTCCCTGAACCGACAACATCAAAATTTGGGCGGAAAAGGTGAAACGCCCACACCTGCCTCCCCCCTGGGCCCTTCAGCAAGGCCCTTAACTCCCACCATCTGCTCTCAAAACAGGTCTCTCTTGAAAATGAGTCATTGTGACTCAATGAGACTACCTGTATAAATAAAGTGTAAATAAAAAATAATAAAAGTAGCTGAATTGTAGCTAAACCCTAAAGTTTTAGAAGGCTAGCTAAAAGCAGCAAGCTAAATGTTGTAGTAGTGAAGAGTGACAAACAGCATGAGACAAAAAGAAGCAAGTCTGCTGAATCATGTTTTCAACAAGAGCAAAGTTTGAAGAAACTGAAGAGATTTGAATTTATCTCTACATGGAAACATTTATATAAATATGAATCCAGGCATTTGGAAAAGTATCAAAGTTGCAAAAATCCCATCAGTGAACGGAACATTTTTACAAATGTGTGGCTGAAAAAGAACAAAATATACAGAAGTAGTTAGATCATATGAAAGGTAAGGAAATAAAAAAACAGGAAACGATAATGGGAACGCTGACTCAGCATAAGATCCATCTTCTGTTTCAGCTTAAAGTAATCTTATAATCGCTTGTTCTTGTCGTCATATTCACAGAAATTAATCCAACTAAACTGTTTCGTTTCTAACATTTTCCTCCTTTCACAGAGTAAATAATGTCATCGCATTGTGTCCACTCATTGTCGACCACAAGCATTTATTTAGAGCATAAACATCAAACTTTGACGTTTTATGTTTTTATGCTCTTCATTCCATTTCCTACAAACCGATTTCATTATTTACAGAAATTATGTGAAACAGTAGGTTACCAGTTGACTTCAAGCACAATAAAGATGAAACAAGAAGAAAAACATGAATAAATTGCAAAATTTAGATATGTGTAATGAACTAAAATGCTTTAATTGTGACAGCTCATGCTTGATGTAAACACGTGGGGAGCTCTACACTTTGTATTTAAAAAGCCTTTGAAGAAATTTAACTTTTTTCCAGCTGTCAAGTAACTCCCAAAATAAATGATTTTCTATAATTAAAAATAAGCATTAATGCATGTGAATGCTTATTAAACATTTTTCGGCTTACTTATGCAAGTTTCAGCCTTTTCCATTATTTCAGGCACTATTCAGCTGTTTTAAGCTAAATTTAGCATTTTCAGCTAACTCAACATTTGTTGCACTCTTTTTCAGCCTAATTTATCAAAAAAACGCTCTCCACTTCCTCCTTGTAATTTCCGCTTCTTTCTGCTTTTTAGCTACTACAGCTGATTTTTGCTAATTTCAGATTTTTCAGATAATTTCCACTTTTCTGTGCTCATTTTTGCTTTGTTCAGCAAACATGTTCTTTCTTCTTCTGCTAATTTAAGCTTGTGCTTTTTCAGCTACATTTTTAGCATTATTTAGCTAATTTCAGCCGTTTTCAGATGCATTTAAGTTTTTCATGGTAACTTCTGCTACTTTCAGCCTAATTAACTTCTTTCTACAAATTTCAGCTTATTATGCTCCTTTCAGCTTTTTGCTGCTAGTTTCAGCTATTGAGCTGTTTTATGCTTTTTTAACTAATTCCACCTTTTTTTAAAACTTATTTCAGCTCCTTCCACGTCCTTCTAGGTTTAAGCTTCTTTCTGCATTTTCAGCTACCGGTACTTATTTTTGTGTGGCTAATTTCAGCTTTTTTAGCTAATTTCAAATTTCTATGCTCATTTCTTTTTATTTAAACACAATTCAACATACAGTATATGTGTTTTTTTCTGCTTTCTTAAGCGTGGCTTGTTTTTCCTTTTCAGCTAAAATTCAGCACGTTTTTGAGCTAATTTCAGCTGTTTTTCAGCACGTTCTTCAGCAATAAGCATTCACATTTTTGCAGGAAATGCAATTTATGAATGATATATTTCACGTTTTACTGTTTGAAAGCATGAAATGCAGTTTCTGCTTGTTAGATTACAGATTAGTTCTTCTTTCTTTTGTTCATTTCTGTTACATATAATGGACAAACAGGTGAAACTGTGCAGGACTGAAGCATGATGGGTAAT
>JBBPBX010000676.1:67717-87014 GCA_038048925.1 Garcialebias charrua
ACGCACTTTAAACTTCTTTGACAATTTATTCATCAAAATGTATTTAATTTTGTCTTCTTTAACCCCATGTGTCTTTCACTGCTATAAGACTGATGTTTTTTCCTTTAATCCTCCCAGAGTGTGGAGTGCCCACACCAACACTCTCATCAAGCATTTTATTTTATTTGAGCTCTGACTTTTCTCTTCAAAAATGGGAGTGAAGATTTAAACCTTTCATGTCTCCAACATAAAATACTGTAGAAAGATAAAACTTGACATGTGTGACCAGTGACCACCAGATGCTTCTGACCCGTATGTTAATGAATTCTAACAGGAATAGCAAGCAAAACCTCTCTATAATCACCAAATAAAAATCTGGAACACTTTTGAAATGTTGCCTTAAAGACAAAACATCCACAATCCCACATTATAAACATGTATAACAAAATGAGAAAAAGACTCTGGGATCGTTGATGGAAGAACAGTATTTTAGACTAAGGCATATGTATTCCTTTTTACATTATAGTAGTCCCTGACTACTTCGCGGTTCGTTTATTGCAGACTCGCTCTATCACAGTTTTTCAAAATAAGACTGGACATGACACACAACTGGCTGATTGATGGATGAGCCGCACGCTCGGCATGGCATTTTTATTAAAAATAATAAAAAATAATTTAGCCCTGCTTCACATTTGTGCAGCCCAGAACTGCAGGATAAACTTCCTGCTACAGCTGATCTCCG
Organism: Garcialebias charrua; assembly: GCA_038048925.1. Taxonomy (NCBI): domain Eukaryota; kingdom Metazoa; phylum Chordata; class Actinopteri; order Cyprinodontiformes; family Rivulidae; genus Garcialebias; species Garcialebias charrua. The sequence goes on from JBBPBX010000676.1 coordinate 68,439, forward strand.
TGCAGAGCGGAGAAGTGGGAGGGGCCAAGAGCACTTGCAGGAGGCAAAGAGCAGCGGAGGCAGGGAGCTGAAATCATGACATTCTGTGCTCTTAGAGCGTTTAGAGTTAGAACATTGCAAAAGTGTGGCAAGGGTTTAAAACACCTTCATATATATATATACACAGTATATATATACACAGTATATATATATATATATACTGTATATATATATATATATATATATATATATATATATAAACTACTACTTACTACTTGTACTACTATCCCTACTTGGTGGTTTTTCACTTATCGTGGGACTTCAGTTTACGGATCCCCCGTGATAAACGAGGGACTACAGTACTGTACATTTGAAAATCTGTTCCCATCTCCCATCATTAAGTAACTCTTCAGAATAACAACAATGAATGTTCAAACTTTTTGCAGTATCGATGGGTACATCATTATCTATACAAATGCAAATATAAACAACCGTATTCTCCGGCCTATACATGGATTTTTTGTTTTTTTTCACTTTGGTCAAAAAAATGGTCACTTAATTTAACGGTTTTTAACCGTCAAAGTGCATTTATCAAGAAAAGTTAAACTGAGACACACTTTTACTGTAATGTCAGCTAACAAGAATATATTTTTTATGTGTTTATCTTTAAAGATCGCACTGCAGGTCTGTTGTGGCTGCGCGTGCTCGTTTTGTGCCGTGAGGTGCGACTTATAGGCCGGTGCGACTTATACGTGGATTTTTCCACTTCATTGGACATAATTGGACTGGTGCGACTTATAGGCCGGTGCAACTTATAGTCCGGAGAATACAGAATATATGTAACTGATGCCTTTCGCAAATTACTGTTAAAAGTAGTTTTTTTTTCTACAGATACCACAAGTTAAACCTACTTTTATCTGAAGAACCAAAACCACTGAGGCGTTTCACCAGATAAACTCTGATAAATGACAGAAGATTGTGTCATGCTTTGTATGAATGGTTGTGAAATAAAACGGGTGTGTGCGTGCGGCCTCACCGTGTCGCCAGTTTGTGGCTGATGACTCCGCTGTCGGTGATGACTTCGCTCAGACGCAGCTCCAGGTGCACCTTTCCCTGCAGGACGCACAAACCAGTTTTCACTCTGTTACGTCTAACGAGACAGAAACTCTTTATTTGATCACTTTACTGGAGCAGAAAACAACGTGATCCAGTCTTCAAACCCCCATTTTGCTTTTATTGTGCTCAAAGTGAAAGCCTGCACAGGTCAGGAAGTGGTTCTCCTGTGGAATAAGTGTGATCCTCTGAAGATATTTCCCCCTGAAGTGATCAGATAAATGACATAATGACAGTTTAGGGGTGCAGCTGTCTAGAAAAGCCCTATTAATTACCAGCATCAGAATGCAAACTCATAGGGGGCTTCAAGTAGAGGGAACAAACACACACACACACACACACACAGATACACAATCCGGCCAAACAATGCGTCCTCTATTGAAGCGAGAAGAGAGACGCTCTATCTTCCTACTTCATTTGATCCGTCTCCCTCTCTTTTCTGTCCGTGCTGAGCTTCTCTCACACATCCTTCCTCTCCCTGCCTCCTCGGATGAATGTTGCTCTGTTTCAGATCGCCGCTCCGGGGCTACACACACCCATCGGTCTGCAGATGTTACCACTCGCTGTGTGTGTGTGTCTGTGCGTGTGTGGGTGGGTGACAGACAGCGCTGAATAGTGAACAAGCGAAAACACGGCGTGTGTAATAATTGAAGCATGGAGGGACAAGTGGCAAAAATTCACTCCATTCCAGATTCTGAATGTCAATGAACTAAAAATAAAACAACTAAATTGAAAATGTTCTGTTGTCGATAGTAAACAGATTGTTTTTTAATAAAGAACTTTATTGTAAACACAGTATATGTGTTTAGGTAAGATACCAGCATTTAAATCACATTTAATATTTAAATTGGATGTTTAAATGTGCGTTTGATGCTAAACATCATCAGTGGTTATGCTCCACAGGTTGGATGTGATGGAGAGGACAAAGATACATTTTGGAAAGATTTGGATGAAGTGATAGAGAGTATTCCCAGGGAGGAAAGAGTGGTGATCGGAGCAGACCTGAATGGACATGTTGGTGAAGGAAACAGAGGGGAAGAGGAAGTGATGGGTAGGTTTGGTGTCAAGGAAACAAACCAGGAAGGACAGATGGTGGTGGATTTTGCCAAAAGAATGGAAATGGCTATAGTCAGTATCTATTTCCAAAAGAAGGAGGAATATAGAGTGACCTATAAGAGTGGAGGAAGGAGTAGGGATGGGGCCGATCCGATCCAGTATCGGTATCCGATACCAGCATAATTTAAGTATCAGATTTTCCGATCCAACCTGCCGATGTTTCCGATCCGGCTTCATAAAGAGCACTTGTGTTCCACCATACAGCAAACCCCCTAGTTACGACTCCATCGACCTACGAACAACGGGACCTACGAACGTATCATATTTAATAAAAATATGAAATTACTGTATTAAAAAATATATTATTTTTTTTTTTTTTGTGTTTAAATGTTCTTAATTTCATGTGTACATCACTTTGTTGCAGATGTGGTTGTTTTAAAGGCTTTATAAATAATAATTATGATAAAAATGATCATTTCTGATCATTTTTGAGCAATCTTGGGCAGCAGGAAGTAGGTCTTCAGTTTACACGGTCACAAATTAATGTAGAACACCGGACGCCATTTTAGGTTCAGTCACGGGGGTCTCCGGTCACAAATTAATGTAGAACACCGGACGCCATTTTAGGTTAGCTGCCGGGAGCCGGCCTTTGAACACTGGTGACCAGGATGGCCTCATATGGATTAATTACTAGCTGGAAACGTCTCTGTGAACTTTGTGGATGTCTCAGGCAGCAGCGGATTTATCGCCGATCGTGCCAGGCCGCCGCGCGAACACCTCCGGCCTGGCTAGCTCCAGAAGCTAACACGGGAGCTAACACGGGAGCCGGCCTTTGAACACTGGTGACCAGGATGGCTTCATATGGATTAATTACTAGCTGGAATCGCTCTGTGAGCTCTGTGGACGTCTCAGGCTGGAGCAGCAGCTGCAGATTGATCGCCGATCGCGCCGCCGCTCCAACACCAGCCCATGGCCTGGCTAGCAGAAGCTAACACAGGCCTTGAGCAGCTGCCGTGGTTAGCTTGCCGGCCGCCGCGCTGCTCGGCCCGACAACAATCAACGCATGGCAACCTAAGATGTCGGCTTTGACCATCTCAAAGTAAGAAAATATATTTTTATTTATTCTGTAAATGTGAATAGCAATGTTTAACATTACAGTACACTACTGTACATGCTTAAATGTGTGCGCGCGCTCCGTTAGCGGTATTTCCGTTAGCGGTATTTCACCCCCTAGCTACGGCAGAATCGAGCTGCGAACCGTTCTTATCTCCCTAACTCGTTCGTAAATCGGGGGTTACCTGTATTCTGTGACTGCCGTCTTAACATTGTGCGAGTTAAACCCAATGAAGACACTCTGGGCCTCACAACAGGAAACACCCAAACTTTAATAGCACACAAGAGGCAGGTCTATATCACAGACGTCCTTCTCACTCATGGTGCAGCTGGAAAACTGAAAAACCGCTAAGCTTTATGGGAAAGACAACACAGTCCACTCCCCTTAACCACTACAGGAGTGGATTGAGGAAATTATTCAGCCACTAACATATATTTGTAATCTGTCAATTCAAACAGGTATATTTCCACAAAAAATGAAAATTGCAAAAGTCATCCCAATATATAAATCTGGAAATAGACATCATTTCACAAATTACAGACCTGTATCATTACTTCCACAGTTCTCCAAAATTTTGGAAAAGATATTCGTTACTAGATTGGATAGATTTGTTAATAAATACAAACTACTCTCAGAGAATCAGTATGGATTTAGGTCACAGAGATCTACAGCGATGGCAGTTATTCAATTAATAGAAGAAGTGACCAATGCACTAGACAAAAAGAAACCAGCTGTTGGGATATTTATCGACCTAAAAAAAGCATTTGACACAATTGATCATGAAATACTAATTAAGAAACTAGAGTGCTATGGTTTGAGAGGAGTAGTTTTGCACTGGTTGAAAAATTATCTTAGTAACAGGCAACAATTTGTGCAAATAGGTGATTTCCAGTCCTCGTGCTTGGACATTGTTTGTGGTGTCCCACAGGGTTCAGTATTGGGGCCAAAGTTGTTTAATTTATACATAAATGACATATGTAAGGTCTCTAAATTGTTTACTTTTGTTTTATTTGCAGATGACACAAATATTTTTTGTACAGGTGAAAATTTACGGCAGCTTTTGATAGAAATTAATTTAGAGTTATGTAAATTGAAAAAGTGGTTTGATATTAATAAATTATCTCTAAATTTAGATAAAACCAAGTTTATGTTATTCGGGAATTGTAACGGGCATAGTGAGTCACAAATAAAAATTGATAATGTGATATTGGAGAAAGTGACGGAAATTCGGTTTTTGGGAGTATTGATTCATAATAAGATCTGTTGGAAACCTCATATTAAGTATGTTCAATCTAAAATAGCAAGAAGTGTAGCTGTTCTCTCTAATGCTAGAAAATTTTTAAATTATTCTGCTCTTCATATTATTTACTGCTCACTTATTTTGCCATATCTAAATTACTGTGTGGAAGTTTGGGGCAACACTTACAAAACCTCGCTCCAACCATTATGCACATTACAGAAAAGAGCCATTCGATTAGTTCATAAGGTTGATTTTTATTGTCATACTAACAATTTATTTATTCATTCTAATTTTATTAAATTCCAAGATTTGATAGAGTTTCAAACTGCACAATTTATGTATAAAGTTAGAAACAAACTATTACCAGAAAATATACAAAATTTATTTACTGACAAAGTCGGGAGATATAACTATAGAGAAAACCTGAATTTCAGAACTTTGAAGGTGAGAACAACAATGAAAAGAATGTGCATTTCGGTCATTGGAGTGAAGATTTGGAATAAACTCACCAAAGAGTTGAAGCAAAGTCCAAGCATGAGGTATTTTAAGAAAAGACTAAAAATGATTATTATTCAAAAGTATAAGGATGATCAAGGGTGAGAAATTGGATGGTAATGATAGAACTGAGGATGATTTGGACAATTGGGTGCTGATCTGTGTATATGTGTGTAAATATATGTGGATGTGTAAATAAGAAAATGTTATCTATGTATTTATGCAGGTAGATGTGTATGTATACAGCAACCCCTCGAGTTACGTCAGGGATAGGGACCTACGTGTGTGACTTAGGTCGATTTTGTCGTACCTCGCGGACCAAAAACACATGCCTGTAGTAGGTCCGCGTTTCTGACATAGGTCGCGGTTATACCGCTAACGGAGCGCCGCACACATATTTAATGGCATGAGACTGAACAAGCAGACATACTAAGGCCATAAACACGCACAGAACTGCACAATAAATAAAAAATATAATGTCTTACTTTGAGCCGGTGGCCCCGACTGCCAGGCGGACATTTGCGGCGAGCTCCCGGCCGCAGATGGACCCTCCACGGCATGTCGGCTCGGTGTCTTCGCCTGTGTTAGCTGCTTTGTTAGCTGCTGTCGTTAGCATGTCGGGCGGCGTTGTGGCCGCCGATCGTGGGGCGATCCGCGGCTGCTCCTCCGGACCTGAGACGTCCACAGAGTTGACCGAGTGTTTCCAGCTAATTTATCCGTATGAGGCAACCCTGATCGGGCACACGGAGCCAGCTGACAGTAGCCTCAGTAGCTCCATCGCAGTACAGTTGTAAAATGGCGACCGGAAGTGGCGAGCGGAAACGACCGGAAGTTGCGTAATTACGATAAATTTCTAATCAAAACGTAAAATTAATAATTATACTTTATTTATAAAGCCATTTAAAACAACCACAGCTGCAACAAAGTGCTATACACATGAAATTAATAACTTTTAAAACACACAAAAAAAAAAAAAAAAAAAAATTTTTTTTTTTTAATCATATTTTTATTAAATATGATAAAATCGTAAGTCTGAGTTGCCGTAGGTCGCAGGTGTCGTACCTCGAGGGTTTCCTGTATCTACGTGAGTAGGTATATGTAGATACTTTCATCTAGTCCAGAAAATACTGTTTTTATTTTTATTTATTTTATTTTATTTTTTTTATTATTAAAATTAATATTACTTCTTTTTTTCTGGAAGGGATACAGGCAACAGGAAGACTATTTATCCTATGAATTATTGAATGGATAAGGGGTATGATAATATAAGTTAAACTTCATCATACTCCTTTTCAGACTCACAGTCACCATTAGAGGAAAGGAAAAGAAACAAATGTATATTAGCATATAAAAATTGGGTATGTTTATTTGATATTAAGATTGTATCTATACTGTACTTGGAAACATGAAAGTCTTCAGTATTATGTTTTGTGGTGAAATGTCTGTCTGAAATAAAATTTATCATCATCATCATCATCATCATCATCATCATCATCATCATCATCATCATCATCATCATCATCATCAACTCACACAATGTTAAGACAGTAGTCTCAGTTAAAAAAATTCATTATTACAGCCTCATATACCTGAACCGTATCGGATCGGAAAGTATCGGTCGATACCCAGATTTAAGTATCTTATCGGCTCGGTAGTAAGAAATGTGGATCGGTGCATCCCTAGGAAGGAGTACACAGGTCGACTACATTCTGTGTAGAAGAGGAAACCTGAGGGAGATTGGGGACTGTAAGGTTGTGGCAGGGGAGAGCGTGGCCAGACAGCATCGGATGGTTGTGTGTAGAATGACTGTTGTTGTGAAGAAGAGAAAAATTGTAAAACCAGAGAAGAAGACCAAATGGTGGAAGGCGAAGAAGGAAGAATGTTGTGGGAAATTCAGAAAGGAGCTGTTAAAGGCACCTGGGTGTGACAAAGCTAAATGATTTGGTGGCATGAAGCTCATTAGCCCATCCCTAAAAAAAAATCCATAAATTAGCCGCAGCATTGTATAAGATGGTCTGTAAGGAGCCAAGATGGTCTAGTGGCAGGGCTTTTGACTACGGATCCGAAGGTCGCGGGTTCGCGCCCCGGCCACTACCCAGCTTGGGGTGTCTATGAGTGCACACCTATTTCTCCAGCTCCCCGGGCGCTTTCGGGCTGCTCACTGCACCACCTGGTAGGTGGTTGGGTTAAATGCAGAGACGAATTTCGTCTGTGTATGGGAACATATGCAGATGACAGGAATAGACATTATTATTATATTATTATNCTGTACCAGTCTAACATGTCCTGTACCAGTCTAACATGTCCTGTACCAGTCTTAACATGTCCTGTACCAGTCTAACCTGTCCTGTACCAGTCTAACATGTCCTGTACCAGTCTAACATGTCCTGTACCAGTCTAACATGTCCTGTACCAGTCTAACATGTCCTGTACCAGTCTAACATGTACATCCTGGATTCTGATCAGTTTGGAAACTAACTTGTATTTTTAGCATCAGTTGAAAAACATTATACAATTGCACCATTTAGGCAGCGGCTACCCAACGTCTTTAGATAAAGCCATTCTGTTTTTGTATGCTCAGTGAATAACTGGCCTGTTCTCCTCTCTAGAACCGTGACAGAAGAACCACAGACAGATTGGTGGATTAAGTTTGAAGCTTTATGTTTCTTGGTGGGAGATGTTACTGCACTGTGACTGGATCGGACCACGATCTTAAACACTTTCCTGTAGTTATCATACATTTCATTCACGGAACAGGTTTTATGTTAAATGACAAAATTTAGCATCTTGAAGGAAATCTGAGGTCAGCTGAAGTGGTTTGCACCTCTTTAGTGAAGTATTTGGGTTTCCAGGGCTTGTTGGCAGCAGCTCTCTGTCTTTCGTCCACCCTCTGACTCTCCTCCAGCCGGTGTTTGTGCTCTGTGGCCTCGTCCATGTTCCCCTCCTTCAAAGACTTGGTCACACGCTGCCATAATCGCCTAAGAGACAAAAATAAAAAGAAACATCTCTGATCATAATGGTCCGTGACAGTAAATGAAGAGTTCCTGCGAAATTAAAACTTGTCTTTTCTTTTAGATGTTGAAGCTTCAAAGTGCACATTTGGGTTTAGTTGTGCAACTATGCACATGCATTTAAAGGGGAAAATGGTGGCGCAGAGGTTAGAGACGGTGGGCCTGTGATCAGTAGATCGTCAGTTCAAGCCCTGGTGCCACCAACATCAAAAAATATGGGTGACAAAGGTGAAAAACCCACACCTGCCTCCACCCTGGACCCCTGAGCAATGCCCTTAACCCCCACCGTCTGCTCCCTAAACAGGTCTCTCTTGAAAATGAGTCCTCGTGGCTCAGTGAAACTACCTGGATAAATACTGTAACGGGTAAATGAAAAGACCATTGCATTCTGCAAAGGCCTTTAAATGGTCTCAGTCTAGTTCTGTAGGCTACACAATCATGGAGAAGACTGCTGACTTGACAATTGTCCAAAAGACGACCGTTGACACCTTGCACAAGGAGGGCAAGACACAAGAGGTTATTGCTAAAGAGTCTGGCTGTTCACAGAGCTCTGTGTCCAAGCACATTAATAGAGAGGCGAAGGGAAGGAAATGATGTGGTAGAAAAAAATTGTTCAAGCAATAATAGGGATAACTGCACCCTGAAGAAGATGGTGAAACAAAACCCATTCCAAAATGTGGGGGAGATTCACAAAGAGTGGACTGCAGCTGAAGTCAGTGCTTCAAGAACCACCACGCACAGACGTATGCAAGACATTGGTTTCAGCTGTCACATTCCTTGTGTTAAGCCACTGTTGAACAAGAGACAGCGTCAGAAGCGTCTTGCTTGGGACTGCTGCTGAGTGGTCCAAAGTTATGTTCTATGATGAAAGTACATTTTGCATTTCCTTTGGAAATCAAGGTCCCAGAATCTGGAGGAAGAGAGGAGATGTTGCTTGAGGTCCAGTGTCAAGTTTTCACAGTCGGTGATGGTTTGGGGTGCCATGTCATCTGCTGGTGTTGGTCCACTGTGTTTTCTGAGGTCCAGTCAAGGCAGCTGTGTACCAGGAAGTTTTAGAGAACTTCATCCTTCCTGCTGCTGACCCACTTTATGGAGATGCAGCTTTAATTTTCTAACAGGACTTGGCACCTGCACACAGTGCCAAAGCTACCAGTACCTGGTTTAAGGACCATCCCTGTTCTTAATTGGTCAGCAAACTCGCCTGACCATAACCCCATAGAAAATCTGAGGTATTGTAAAGAGGTACCGTAGATGTGATCAACCAGACCCAACAACTCAGAAGAGCAAACATTTTAAATATATCAGTCTGTGTGGAATGAATGAATATAATATAAGTTTCACTTTTTGAATGGAATTATTGAAATAAATCAACTTTTTCACGATGTTGTAATTTTATGACCAGCACCTGTACTTGTTCTCCAGAACTCCTCCTGTGGCTCGTGCACGCTTGTTTTACCTGGACTCGGTCCAGCCCTGCTTCTCCAGAGGTCGCAACCTCTTCCTGATGACGGGAAGTTTGGTCGTGTCGAGCACTTTGGTTTCTCCGCTGCTGTAGGTGAACTCCAGCGTGCCGTTCCACTCGCCCTGAGCTTTGCACACGATGGTGTTGGTCGGGTTGTGTTTGACCTCCGCCGTCACTCTGCAGGTTGAAACCAAGAAGGCAAAGTCCTTAACGTGTGGGAAAGTTTCAGGAAGCCGTTACTGTTTTATTAAAATACAGTTCTTTTATGTCTTCACTTTCAAGCAGCCAGATTGAGTCTTTAAAGCGCTCGTGGCATGAATTACCTACTAAGAAAACATTTTAACATTTAAAGAATGTGGCATAATGCACAACATTTTAGCATAAAAATATAACGGAAACCCATTTACCATATTTTCCAGTGTATAGGTCGCACCTTTTTATGGTTTTTTTCTAGGCCTGCGACCTATACTCAGGTGCGACCTATATATGGCTTATCACTTTCGGTGAAACAAATTTTTTAAATCCATCATTTCACAATTACGTTCATTTATTAAGGAAAAGTTCAGCTCAGACATATATTTGCTATAATTTTTATCAAACAAATAATTGTTTTTAAGTGTTAATCTTCTTAAAAGCCTTGCTGTGCGCTCCTGTGGCAGACATTTGCAGCAGAGCTAAACGTAGGTGCGACCTATCTAGGGATTTTTCCAATCTATTGGTGATAATTGGACAATGCGACCTATACACAGGTGCGACCTATACACCAGAAAATACTGTAGTCACAGAACAGGCTGCCAAAGTGCAACAGGAAGTGACAACAAAGCTGAACAGTTTAGCTCGGGGATGGTTTTTTCTTAAAATATGTAAATTGTACAAGATGAAAAGTTACATTTAATGAAATATGGGACTGCCATACTGGTTATACACTGCAACAAAAACACGTGGACACGTTGAACTTTAAATGTCTTGATGAACTCTCGTGTTTCTCTCAAACCGCTCCGCTGCACTCGTGAATTTGAAGCATTCCTGGAAAACTTTTCTAAACACATTTTGTCCTGTAATCTTTGCTTGCAGCTACGGTGAGTTTGGTTCTGCCCGACTTTGATGTTTTAAACCAAAGGAGTGATTTTCATCCAAAGATGAGAAGTCGTTGGGTCTTCTCTCACAATGACACGGCTCACCTGTGCACCTTCCCTCCGTAGAAAGGCTTCGTGTGAAACGTCACCGTGGCCGAGTAGCCGCTCTTGACGCAGTTGATGGAGACTTTGCCCCCCAGCTCCACCCAGGGAACCGTGAGGATGGAGCGGGCGTAGGCGCAGGGCAGCGTGAAGACGTACTCCTCGTCGTGCTCCAGGAGACACAGGACTCCTGGGGGAAAAGAAAATCCAGATGAGGCACATAGATTTAGATTTCCTGAGCAGAGCAGCTTGAAAGATAAACCAGATGAAGAATCTGATTCAATCTGTGTCACGTGTGACACCTAATGTTTATTGCTGCTGCACAATGGGGCCGTATCATGTATGTCACTACCTTACCATCAGTTACTACCTGTGCAATACCTGTCACACAACCAATATGTGCATTTAAGCTGATATCACCTGTGAAATACTTATTTATACAAATTCATCCTATTTGCACTTTCTACCATGTTGTTTACTACAGTATATTTCTTTTGGACCTTGTATATATATTTCACTTTTACTTTTTGGTACTTTATTTTGTACCCTTATTGCATGCTTTATTTTTATTTTTTACATGTTGAAATTGTTCTCATCCTGAACATTTCATTGCATTGTTGACCCTGTGTTAACCTGCATATGACAAATAGACAACATAACTGTTTTCATGCAACTAATTTCTTGTTTTTTTTTTACAGTAAGAAACCCTATTGTATTTCTTAGAAGTGGGTGTTTTCTTCACCATAGTTCTGTGCAAATCAATTTTGGGTTTACTATTGGGGTGATTTTGGTTGCAGGGGATTTTTTTATTTTAACCCATGATTCATCACCCTCCTGGATGTGAACTGATTTGAGTTTTTACATCACGACCACATGTTCACAGGAGCACATCTGTTCAGTTTTTGCTGCAGGAGGATAAAACCAGTCTGTGAGCAGGAGATGACTTGTGGGAGATAAAATCATTCAGTTAATACCAGCTTGGAGCTTTAAACAACGCTGAGCTCTGTATGGAAAAATGGAAAACCAAAAGAAATGCCTTGTTTTATTCAGTAGGTCATTCTGTAGTCAAACTTTTTAAAATTACATTTATATGGTAACGCCTGCTGGATGTCATTGAATACAGTGCAACAGTACTGTGTTAGACTGGATTGTAGATTTGAGAGCTTTTTGATTGGTAGTCATATTAGACAAGAAGCTCTCAAATCTACAATCCATTTTTTTTAAATTACCTGAAATAACAATGTAAACTCTAATAATTAGAATATACATTGTTATTTCGGGTAATAAAAAAAAAAACATTTTCTTAATGCATCCTACTGTTTTCCTAAGAAGCAAAGTAATTATACATTTCAAACATGCTGGTTCAAAACTGAGCTGATTACAACCGAAAATCCTAAAAGTCACTGACTAAACGTTTCTGCTCAGTGCTGCTGGACGAGTCATTTAAATACAGAAGTTGTTCAGAAATAAAATAAACTCAAAGGAATGAGAATCAGCGTGTTTTCTGGTGTCCACATGACGAACAGCTGGGTAAAGATCAGACTTCCTGTATGTCTGATGGTCAAGATCCAGCATCATTCTCCCAGACAGACTGGATTGTGCTCACACAACCAATGAGTGTTGGCAGAAACCTTGGAAACTGGGCAATTATCATACCACTTTTTTTATAAAGCATTTAAACAGCAACAAGACCAACTAAAGTGATGAACAAACGAGCAAAGGGCATAGCAAAAAAGCATAGATCGCACAGAGGTAACAATAAGAACTAAATGACTAACATTGTAGAATACAGACAAGTTAAAATCAACTCAGTGTCAAAAACCAGTTTTTAAACTAGACTCAAAAACCGTGAGAGGAAGGAGCCTGTCTGACATGCAGAGGTAGTAACTTGTTCCACAGTTCTGGACAAGTGCCTGGAACCAATAAAAGCCTCTGCTGACCTCAGGGAGCGCTGTGGGACATATGACTGCAGCGGATCAGTGAGATAAGAGGGTGCAGAACTGTTCAGAGACTTTAAAACATACATAAGGATTTTAAAATTAATTCAAAAGTGAACCGAGAGCCAGTGCAGGGAGGCCAGAACTGGAGAAATGTGCTTATTTTGCCTGTACCAGTTAAGAATCAGGCTGCAGCATTTTGAATCAGTTGTACACATGCAGTCGAGGTCTGACTCCAAAACGAAGAGCATTGCAGTAATCAAGCCTGGATGTTATGAAAGCATGTACAGTATTACCGTCTCAAGGTTACTTTTGGACAGTATGGGCTTTAATTTCGACAGTTGCCTCAACTGAAAAAAAACCAACAGGATTTAATAATCATGTTTACATGACTAGTTTCATGCACTGATCCATTTTCACACCCAGATTAGTGGCAACTTGTTTCTCTTACCAGGGCTAGAGAGGAAATGTCAATACAGTGGTTCTTGATTGTGCCATTAGGTGGAAACAACATGACTTCTGTCTTCTTCTCATTGAAATTTAAGAAATGTATAATCATCAGAGTCCACAGCACACCCAACAGGTGAAGCTATGCACTCATCAGAGGAGTGTCAATCCCAGTTTGGGTGTGGCACAGCTGGTGTGTTTGATGGTGGAATGTTGGTCTTGATGAAAGATTTTCTTACAGCACAAGAGGAGAAATGGCTGATTACAGTACCGTATTTTCCGGTGTATAGGTCACACCTTTTTATCATTTTTTCATGGCATGCGACCTATACTCAGGTGCAACCTATATATGTTTTTTTATAAAATAAGCTGATTTGTAATCATTTAACACAGATTAAACTGAGACACACTCTTACAATAATGTCAGCTAACAAATATATATTTTTAGGTGTTTATCCTGCTAAAATTATTCATTTATTAAAGAAAAGTTCAGCACATTTGCTATAATTTTTTATCAAACAATTAATTGTTTTTAAGTGTTAATCTTCTTAAAAGCCTTGCTGTGCACTCCTGTGGAAGTGACATTTGCAGCAGAGCTAAACACGCTCCACATTTTGACGTAGGTGCGACCTATACTCAGGTGCTACCTATATATGGATTTTTCCCAATTCTTTGGCAATAATTGGATGGTGCAACCTATACACCAGAAAATACAGTAATTTAAAAGTTTAGGAGGGAGTCTTCACTCGGTTCAGCCACCTCTGACAAAAGCAGTTAAAAGAGGACTTCAGGTACCAACTCCATGCAGCCAGGGGTAAACCGCAAATATCCGCTTCTTGTGGCGATAATGAGTCGGATTCTACAGACGGACATCACATCACGTCTGGCGGTACAACATCAGTTAACGACATCAAGTGTGCACCCGTAGTTATTCTAAGTTGGTGAGAGACATTATAATGAACTCTACTGACAAACAAGTACCGGTAAAGTGCTGTGTGTTATCACTGTATGTTCCCATACAATGGCAAAATTGGTTNTTTTACTTGACCTAACAACGAGATTTAAAATCTGTAGTTTTAACACTAATTGACCCACGTACCTGTCCCAGTGTGACAAACTACGTGACTTCTGCATGATCTGACTGTGAAGCTGCATACAAACTTGCTTGCTTATAAGACCCGCCTTCCTTTTAGTGATTGGTCAAAACAACGTGAGCTTCAATGTGATTGGATGTAATCGCTGTCCATCAATCATTTTAAGTTGAGGCGGACCTGCGGGCTGACGAGTTAAAGCAGCTAGGAACATACCATTTCATGCAGATACAGGGGGTGTTTGTTAAATATGAGGATGTTTGCTTTTTGGTCTGGGAGAGATAATATTTAAATTTTACTGTTAAAACAAGTAAAAACAAAGCTACTACCATTAATATATTATTATCAGGGGCCAAAAACACCATGGAAAAAAAAGGCCAATCTCTGGGCCCCTGTCAGTCCAGGGCCCTTGGAATTGTATCAACTTTTACCCCCCATACGGCGCCCCTGGCTGCCATAAGTAATCAAACTGAGCACATACATGAATTTCTATCAGTTTTATAAGTAATGAGTTGAAGTTTGGTGTGGTGGCAGCTGAGAGTTGCTCTCTTGCGACACGTTGACTACAACTCCGTCTGTACTCTGCGTGATTTTAAAACACGTATTCACTCAGATGACTTTATGTAATTAAAATGTTAAATTTGTGCTGTCTTACTCGTGGAGAACTCACCCTCTCCCACCATGGACACTCCTATAGACATGCCCATGAACTTGCTCTTGGTCCACACGTGGGTGTTGACGCACATCCTCTGCTCTCGACACTCGCAGTAAAACCCGGACACCGGTGGATGGTGGGACACCTGCTCCGCAACAAACCGGACCCTGTAGCAGCCTCTTCCCGAGTCCTCGTTGTTGGGGTTATTTCCGGGGGTGCCCTGGTTCGATCGGACCAGAGGTTTGACTTTATCTCGAGGTACTTCCCACGAGCAGTGGAAGGTCTCTCCCAGCACCGGGTTGTAGGGCTTCTTGGCCACGGCTCCTTTCCGGCCCTCATGGAACGCGGTCAGGTAGTACTCCACAAAGCGGATG
This sequence comes from Garcialebias charrua, assembly GCA_038048925.1. Lineage (NCBI taxonomy): Eukaryota > Metazoa > Chordata > Actinopteri > Cyprinodontiformes > Rivulidae > Garcialebias > Garcialebias charrua. Next base: position 83,591 of record JBBPBX010000676.1, read on the forward strand.
ATCCGGTCCTCAGCCGTGGCCCCGGCTGTGATGGACAGAAACATGTCGGGGTGGGCCATGAAGTTGGCGTACATCTCCAGCAGCGAGCGCTTTTCCAAAATGAACGTGGGCAACACCACCTATGGAGAAAACAACCAAAGATTAAGCTCTGTACCGACCCTCTCGAAGCGGAGTCTGTTCCTTACCCGGGTCAGGTCCATCCCCAGTTTGAGTTGGGACAGCAGGTGGAGAATGATGCTCCGCTGGTCGTCCAGGACCCCCAGATCCTCCTCCTCATTGTCCTCCGTGTCCGTCACCTCCTCACTGGGACTGATGACGTCCAGCCCTGAGTGGTGCTGTCACAAGAAGAACCAAAGTTTTCACTCGGAGTACTGTTCAGTCTCATTTCTGTTCATTCTGTACTTCACCAAAATAACACAGTGCGGGAGTTAAACTCAACATTTAGATCAACCTGGAGCTGAACTAAAACATGTGGATGAAAAGCAACAACTTAAATAGATGCAAATCTTTGAGAACATCAAACGTCTCTTTTTTAAGAAAGTTCATGCTCAATAATCCAGGTATCAAATCCGATAATTCTCAATCAGGTCATACTATTCATAATTAATGTTAACTGTCCAGATGATCTGATTGAGAATGATCAGATTTGATACCTGGATTACTGAGCATGAACTTTCTTGTCTTGAACCACTTTGGCTGTGGCTGCCTGCCTGGGAGGAGTCGACGAGGGACAGGACGGCCTCCAGAAACCATCTGAGCTCCAGCAAACTGGTTGGTCCACTTAAGTTGTTTACGGCTTGGTGGGGGAACAGCGTGCTGGAACTACTCTGACTGATGAAGCCCTCTGGAGTGAGGGTGAAACGTTTCTACTAAAAAAGAAACTGTCCAGATGACCTGATTGACAATTATCGGGTCTCTTTTTAAAATTATTTTAACTCTCTAAGAATCTGTTACATTATTAAAAGAAACGTTTGCAACACAAAAGACAAAAAAGTGTTTTAACTAAAATTCACTAGCCAGTTGGATACAGATCACTCTGACGATGACCAGAATCAGATGATTGTCAAAACTCTGAATATGTCTTAGCTAGGTGGCTAATTAGCACAAACAGTATCAAGTTTTCAGAGTGAAAGTTTGACTTTTTCAAATGTCTGTGGGGTGGAAGTAGGCAGGTCTTTTCTGAGCAGGTTTACCTGCAGCTCAGTAACATTCAGCCTCGAGTTCAGCTGCAGCTGAAACAGGCGAAGCATTTAAGTTTACTTTAAACTGTGAGAGCAACGTTAGTGTAGACTCCTGAGCTGAAATACACCTGGTGATCAGTTCCAATAAACCATGTACAGTAGTCCCTCGTTTATCGCGGGGGGTTCCATTCTCAGCTCCCCCACGATAAGGGAAAAACCGCGAATAGTAGTACAAATAGTATACACAGAGTACCGTATTTTCCACCGTAAACGTCGCGCCATCGTATAAGTCACATCAGTTAAAAAGAAGAGAAGAAAGTTCATGCTCAGTAATCCAGGTATCAAATCCGATAATTGTCAATCAGGTCATCTGGACAGTTTCTTTTTAGTAGAAACGTTTCACCCTCACTCCAGAGGGCTTCATCAGTCAGAGTAGTTCCAGCACACTGTTCCCCCACCAAGCCGTAAACAACTTAAGTGGACCAACCAGTTTGCTGGAGCCAAGATGGTTTCTGGAGGCCGTCCTGTCCCTCATCGACTCCTCCCGGGCAGGCAGCCACAGCCAAAGCGGTTCAAGACAAGAAAGTTCATGCTCAGTAATCCAGGTATCAAATCCAATAATTCTCAATCAGGTCATCTGATGAAGCCCTCTGGAGTGAGGGTGAAACGTTTCTACTAAAAAGAAACTGTCCAGATGACCTGATTGAGAATTATCGGATATGTCCAATAAAGTTTAAAAATCCATAAATATGTTGCTTTGCCATACAAGTCGCATCTATTATGCTTCACTGCTGACAACCCGGAAATGTGGGCCGGTGTTGTGCCAAAAATGGATTGGCAGCCAAATAGCAGCCGCAGGAGCGTGCACGAGAGAACTTTAACAAGATTAACACAAAAACAATTATTTGTTTGGTCAAAATTATAGCAAAGGTGTGCCTCAGTTGAACTTTTCCAATGGTCAAATCAGCTGAATTTCAAAAACTAGTTTTGCCGTCTCGGTGCTGCAAAGCGGGCACGCTTCGCATTTCTACGAAATTTAACAAGATAACCACCTACAAACATTTATTTGTCTGCTCGAAATTATATTAAAGTATGTATCAATCTAATGCTTGCTTAGTAAATGTACTTTAATGGTCAAATCAGCTGTATTTAAAAAATTGTTTGCTGCCTTGGTGCTCCATGAACGTGCAGAGGAAGAAAAAAGGAAGGAGGAACGTGGCTCGTTTCTCGGAAAATTAACAATAACTGCACCTATTCAAATATATTTTTGCTTGAAATTATAGCAAAGGTGTGTCTCAGTCTAACGTTTTCTTACTCAATGCACTTTAATGGTCAAATGAGCTGCATTTATCTGGGGTGGTGCAGCTGGATTGATGGTTGGTCCAGACAGCAAGCAGAACCTAGGTGGGTAGACTATTGCAGGTCGACTGAATCATTAAAAGCTGGTAAAGATTATCAATCCTCAAGGACATGGTAAATTCAAAAAAGTTAAAGGAAAAAAAAAAACAATAAAGTATAATAAATAAAGTCCAGTTTTTTTTGTCTTGAACTTTTTTGAATTTGTCATTGTAGCCAAGTTTACCTATTACATGATACAACAGCATGTCATACTACTATTACTACTCTGCTCCCATCAAGTGGCTGAAAGTGGTACAGTTCCAAAAAAAAAATTCAGTCAGAATGAATGAAAACAGTCATATCTCAGCCAAAATTTGGTTTATAAATATGGGGAAAAATCCATAAATGTGCCGCTTCGGCCTATAAATTCAGGGCATGTAAATTATGCAAAAAACTGTGACTTATACAAAGGAAAATACGGTAGTCCCTCACTACGTCGCAGTTTGTTCATCGCGGACTCACTATCGTGGTTTTTCAAAACAAGATTGGACATGACACATGATTAGCTGATTGATGAACGAGCTGCACGATCAGCATGGATTTTTTTTCTTTAAAATAAATTATTTTTATTTAGCACCTGCTGCACATTTCTGCAGCCTAGAGCCGCAGAAAAAAAAACTTCCTCCTGCACCTTTGTGCAGCCCATACTGTAGGATGAACTTCCTCCTGCAGCTGATCAGCTGTTCACTGTGCAGAGCAGAGAAGTGGGCGCGGTCAAGAACGCTTGCAGATGGCAAAGAGCAGAGGAGGCAGAGAGCTGAAATCATGATATTCTGTGCTCTTTTAGAGCATTTAGAGTGCCATAATAAAAAAAAAATAAAAAAAAAATATATATATATATATAT
>JBBPBX010000676.1:87094-97188 GCA_038048925.1 Garcialebias charrua
ATATTCTAAACATTTCTAAACGCTCTAAAAGAGCACAGCATGTCATGATCTCTGCTCGCTCTGCCACCTACCAGTGCTCTTGGCCACGCCCACTTCTCCGCTGCAGAGCGGAGATTATGACATGCTGCAGAGGGAGCTTCTCCCTGCACATGTGGGCTGCAAAAAGGTGCAGCAGGTGCTAAATAATTTTAAATAATTTATTTTAAAAATCCATGCCAGTCGTGTGACTCATCCATCAATCAGCCAATTATGTGTTTTGTCCACGTTTACTTTGAAAGACCGCGAAAGAGTGAGTCTGCGAAAGTCGAACTGTGAAGAAGCGAGAGACAACTGTTTTTTCTTTCAAATAAAATGAACGTTCTAACAGATTAGCTTAAGTTAGCATCTTGTAGCAAAAAGAAAAAAGTATTATCTGTTGAGAAAACGCTGTAATCTATAACAATGAGATTTTTTTGTAGATTTTCAGTGACAGAAAACTTCACTTAAGGTTGCTTTGAAGTTGTTTTTACTATTGTACATATATTATAGTAAAAAAAAAAAATTCCTTTAAAAATTAGAAATAATTACAGTTATGTGGTGTGGTTTTTTTTTTGTGATTATAAAAAAAAACATTGTTTGCAGATGAGTTAAATAAAATTAATCTGAAATTGGCCTAAGACTGCTTCTATTAGTTTATATCCTGTTTGAAAAGGTGACAATGTTCATGGAGTAACCGATATTTAAACAGGATAATATTTATCTCACCTAAAACTGAACTTCACACAACGCCCCTCATCGCTGCGTGTTTAATTTGGTGTAGAGCTGGACGGAGCGGAAACACAAAAATATCAACTCGGGCCTGTTATCAAATCAGAAAGGAAATAACGCGTCGTATTATTTCTGCTTTTGACTCCTCCACGCTGGTGACATCTGCAGCCGGAGGCATCCGGTTTGAGGGAAAACCTGCAGGGAATTCCACGACATCTGGCTCGAATGTTCCCCGTGACCTGAAAACGTGTTTCTGGGAACGACTCGCCTCATACAACATTCATCACAAAAATTCTATTCTGGGTTTGCACTGCAGCTGAAAGGCCAAAGAAAAGACAACTGGACACAAATCCTAGGATCTTGACCATTTAGTAAATAAATAACCTGAACACGCGACAAACTGTCGGTTACATCCAGGCGTGCGGTCCTTTCGTAATATTCAGCTGCTTTCAGTGACACCAAAACGCTACAGTTGTGCATGAGACGTATTTAATGCTGAGAGCTTTGCACAGCGTTCCGTCAGTGAAAAACAGCCGGAGCCTTTGATTTCTCTCGCAGCAACTTTTAGGCAGGAAGGAAGAAGAAACTGGGGGAGAGATGCTGAACGAGGCTGATGTATAATGCACAAAGTGCTCTTCTCCGCCTGTGGGCTACATCCTCTGCTTCTATCTGTGCAGCCGTAGTCGGGCAGAAACACGTGTCCCGTGCACAACCTTTGTTTTAAGCAAACAGAATAAAATTTAAAAAAAAAGATAAATCTGTACCAGAACTCCCAGCAGAAAACTAAGATGTGCAGCAGCCGAGAGTCACCTGAATATTTCATTCTGTTCATGCATGCCAAACACTGCAGCAAAACATGAGGAGCCAGAGACACGTGCACACACAGGAGCACGCATCCAGGAGTCCCTGGAGCTGAGGCAGACTGATATATATAGAAGTGGAGGGGAAGGCATGTTCTGACTTCAGTGGTTCTAACTAATTAAAAAGACTCCTCCTGACAGGAAGTGACTGCTGAACTGGGCTGAGAGCTCTTCTAGTGGGTGGAACTGACTGGTTCTGCTCACATCCAAAGGTCTCAACAACCAAACTCCATCTTGTACTTTTATATTTTCCTAACAGATGCAGGTGCTTTGGGCAGCAGCATAGGACTCAGAGAGCGAAGAGGAAGAGGGCCACTTCCAGACGTTTCTAGCTCATGTGTCCGAAAAAAGCCTCCTCTGGTCGGACTGACTCTGTCGCTGCCCGCCCCTTGCTCTGGATGTAGCTGCAATTAGCTGTGAGGTTCGCTGTTTTTGTTTGCAAGATACCACTCATAAACCACACCGCAAATTTTAAAATCCAGCTGATTTCACATTTGGTTAAGCTCAGGAGCCCGTCTGCTATAAAGTCAGGTAAGAAATATATTTTTAAGCGTTTATTTAGCTAAATTTAAAGAAATAAATCGGCAAACTATTTTTTAAAATCCAGCTCAGACCAGCTGATTTCACATTTAGTTAAGCTCAGGAGACCGTTTGCTATAAAGTCAGCTAACAAATATATTTTTTAGGTGTTTCTGTACGGTAGTTTTATTTTAATTAAATTCAGCTCTTGCTGCGCAGCAAACCGTTTCTGGGTGCGCGCATCGTGTTGTTTACGTTCAAAATTCAGCTCATTTGTAATCATTTATTAACAAAAATTAAACCGAGACACGTTAACATATATATTCAGCTAACAAATATATATATTTTTAGGTGTTTCTGTACGGTAGTTTTATTTTAATTAAATTCAGCTCTCGCTCCAAACCGGGCCTGTGGGCCTGTGTGTGTGTGTGTGCACATCGTGTTGTTTACATTTTAAATTCAGCTGATTTGTAATAATTTATTAACAAAAATTAAACAGAGACACGTTAACATATATATTCAGCTAACAAATATATTTTTAGGCGTTTCTGTAGTTAAATTTTAATTAAATTCAGCTCGCGCTGCACAATGGACTGCATTTCCGGGTTGTCTCAGCGGTGACGCGTAACGTCAGCGGTGTCGCGTTACGTCGGAGTCGGGGAGGGTTTGGCGCCATCTAGTGGCCATAAAAAAGACCGCCACAGTGGCGCATATTATACATCAAAGCCTATTATCTACGGATTTTTATGATTTATTCCCAAAAATTGGACAAACCGTATTATACACAGGAGCGTATTATACATCGACGAATACGGTAATCAGTTAATCATTACACTGGCACCTATTTCTCCTCACTCCTAAACACTTTATCTAAACAATTCTTCATGCCTTGACCTAGAGTGACATCTGTGACCTCGAATGGACCGCTCCTACTCTCGTCACATTAACCAATGGGACGGAGCGAAAACTCTGATGTCAATCTCCCTTCATAAAGACTTCACTTCCTAGAACGTTAGTTGCTGCGAGGGAGTTTAAGAAGTAAGGACTTTCTCTTTAGCTGTCGGACGTCGGTCAAACGCCAAAGACCGCGTTCCTCAAAGGATTGACAGCCTGCCGCTGCTACAATCCGACTCGAGCGTTGAGCTCCAAGCTTTGAATGAATATTCCTCTCAAGGAATATTTTATCTTGAAAACTAACCGGAACCAGTGCCACTACCTCGGTTCGGTTGATGCGGATCTCAGCGAGATGCTGAGAGTGAACACGCTGGAAGCCTGCTAAACGTTAGCTGGATGGACGATCCATGCACGTTTAAGGCTGGCCCATTTTACCGGAGTTGGGACCGATGATCTTCGCAAAGGTAAAAGTCGATGTTCATTAGCGGACGCCGGCCGAAGAGTGTGCCGTATCTGGTTGAAACTCACTTCAAGATAACTACCCCTCTCTTACTTCCTTTTTCTTCCTCCTCTCCTAAACCTTATCTTCGCCAGTAACAAACTAAGCTAAAGAACCTTCAGATATAAGTAATATGTCATCTTATTTACCGTATTTTCCGGACTATAGGTCCTATAGGCTATAGACTATAGGCTTTTTATCATTTTTTCATGGCCTGCGACCTATAGTCAGGTGTGACCTATATATGGCTTTTTATAAAATAAGCTGATTTGTAATCATTTATTAACAAAAATTAAACTGAGACACACTCTTACAATAATGTCAGCTAACAAATATATTTTTTAGGTGTTTATCCTGCTAAAATTATTCATTTATTAAAGAAAAGTTCAGCTCAGACACATATTTGCTATAATTTTTTATCAAACAATTAATTGTTTTTAAGTGTTAATCTTCTTAAAAGCCTTGCTGTGCTCCTGTGGAAGAGACATTTGCAGCAGAGCTAAACACGGTCCACATTTTGACGTAGGTGCGACCTATATTCAGGTGCGACCTATATATGGATTTTTCCAATTCTTTGGCAATAATTGGAAAATGCGACCTATACTCGGGTGCGACCTATAGTCCGAAAAATACGGTACTTGTTTCTGTTGTCCAAAATTGAAATCTGCTGACGTTTTAAATTACAGGAATCTGATCGATCAATCAATGTACATATGTGGTGTAATTTTTATGATTTGTTGAATAAATGATTCATCTTCTGGTGAATCAAATATAATTCACGTTTCATGTGATTACATCTTATTTGATCGCACGGATTATTCTGTTTAATCCTGAAAAAGAAGAGAATCCGTGAATTACTATTCTCACCTTGAACGAGTGTTGAATAAGTAATTAATTAAAGTAGAAGTGTGTCAGGTAACTCTGACCGTGTCTCTTACATATACAACACTTACACCAACGGTGTGGTACCATGAGGAGTCTGAAGACAGAAGTCAGACGGAGTTGGACCAAATGATCTGATTTATGGGCTTCGATCAGTGGAGGAAAGGTCACCTCGACTCAGACAACATTTATGGAAACCGTGGCAGAGGATGGTGAGTTTACAGGTGACCACGCTACACACTGAGCAGCACCCATTCGAGGCCGTGCAGAACCAGGTCAGGTTAAGGTGAAGACATTTGTGCTCCGACTGAACTTCCTCTCTCTGCTGCTATCTCTACTCCATGTTTGTGTTTGAAACTATTGTCGCCATTAAAAGTTTGTTTTGTGTGTGCACCTGGACCGGTTCTTCTGTGTATCCTTCCTGTCCCCTCAACCTGGTCTCCCATCCTGGTTCTGCTGACAGTTTCTTTCTGTTAAAAAGGAGTTATTTCTTCCCACTGTCGCCTGCATGCTGCTCAGGATGGACAATTGTAACAAAGTGAAGATTTGATAAAACAAACTTTTACTAATTGGAGTTGCATAAAGTGCTGCATGTGAATTATTTGTATTTTATTATAAATTGACAAATTGGATTCATGATTTGGGCTTTTTTTGTTGTTTGTTTCTTTTTGTATTGGGATCTCAGATGACTTGATGCTACATAAATAAACTAAACTGAGTTGTAGCTTATACTGTTATGAGCAGGGCCTTCACCTGCTCTGCCCCTCACCTCTGGAACGCTCTACCACCAGACCTTCAAAACACCACCTCCCTTTCTCTGTTCAAGACAGCCCTGAAAACCCATCTCTTTAGACTAGCTTATCATTAACTTTACTAAATTTATTTTTATTATCTTCCATTTTATAATCTATGTATTTTATATTTCAATTTGTCACTGATATTGTTTGATCTGTATTACACTGTACTGTATTGGTTTGTTAAGTCTCACTTTAGTCTCAGACTTTTCTCAGAATTAAGGTTAAAAAAATTGCACCGTGGCCCTAATCCTCTTCCGTAGCTGAGTCAATAATATCTAATCTGTTGTAGTTAGCGCTGTGAACCACCTCCGTTTGGAGAAAGCATTTCAACTACTGTACATGGACGAGGTTAAGGCTAGTCTGAAGGGGCAAAGCAAAAAAGCAAATTATTCTTAAAAACCTTCAAAACTGTTTATGCAAACTTAACTGCTCTGCCTCCACTGCATGTCCTGTCGCAGCCGCTGCGATATTCTGTGTTTATATGTTAATAAAACGTTCTAAAAAATAAAATAAAAACATGGAGCGCTGGTCCAGAACACCAGGAAATCTGCAGAGCCTCGCGCAGCCACGTTGAACCCGAGTTTAATTCGCTCGTGACAAATTCATTCATTTCCTCATCATTTCAGTCATGGAGTCAGCGGAGGAGGAAGCGATCACTTGACTTTTGGCAAAAAAACAAAAGAAAAGTCCAGATCAGGGATGAAGAAGGGGAATTTAATACATTTGTGTCACATACAAAACAGTTTTGCATCGCTTTGCAATGTTTTGAACGAGAACGTGCGCGGCCGCTGGGGCTGGGCCGCTGGGGCTGGGAACGAGAACGTGCGTGGCCGCTGGGGCTGGGGCGCTTCTCACTTCTCACGCCCCTAACCCACGCCCCCCAGGCGGGGGCGCAGGTTAGGGGCGTGAGAAGTGAGAAGCTCTGTTTTTATTGGCTGGTTAAAAACTCTGTTTTTATTGGCTGGTTAACGGCGGGTCACTGTGGGTTTTTAGAAATGCTTTTAGTACCACCTGGAGAAGCATGGGGACTATAGTTTTTTTCAGAGATTACTTTGTCTAACATCAGTCTGTCAGGAGATAGTGACAGAGTGACGAAATATGTTAAAAATATATTTTTAGAAAAGTTACATATAGCAGCTTTAAAGATTGATGTTTAAACTTTTCGTAAGAAGATAAAACTTTTCTGTATGGATTCTGTATGTATCTCGTCTGTAGGTTAGTAACAAAATCTTCACCAATGCTGTATCAAAAAAAAGAAGTAACTATGTTACAAAAACAATGACTCCATTCTGATAATCATAAACCCAATTATTAATTAACTTTAAATATTGTAATAACATATAACTCATAATAAAATTAAATAAACAGGTCTCTCTTGTAAATGAGTCCTCAGGGCTCAATGGGATTAACCTGTCTAAATAAAGGTTGAATGAAAAAAAACAATTAGTTTCAACTCAATATACCTTATAATCTTGTGTTTTATAAACAAACTGGTCATATTAACATACAATATGATAAAATATTGTTAAAAAAAACTACATGCCAAACTATAGAACTTGAATGATGATAATCCCTGAATTCACCATTAAAGGAAAGAAAGCAACTAATCTTTTATAATTCAGCTGGATTCAGTCAGTCAGGGTGTTTGGTGTTTCAGGGGTGTTTGGTGTTTCAGTGTTGGTGTAAATTTTCATACTTTTATACTATTATGAAAAACTCAGGACAGTGTTACACTTTTACTATTTTATGCTTATGTTTATTAAATGTTTTAGTGTTTAGTGTTTAGATGGTTACTGTTGCACCGAGGGACTGAGAGAAACGCAATTTCGGTCCTGTGTATGTCCTGTACATATTGCAGTTCTGACAATAAAGTTGACTTTGACTTTGAGACTTTATAAATGCTTTAAACTGAGCACCAAACTTTTCATTACTTTTAAGGATTATTTAGCATTTATGAAGAATTCAAATGTAATAATCTGATATTATTCCTCTGTTTTGTTGACTGTAAGAATAACTTGGCAAATTTTCAAGATATTAAAAAGTATTTCTCTGGACAACAAGCCCTGCTGGTGTCTTTGTTCCATCATTTAAGAACATCTGAGCTCCGCGTTCATGATGGGTGATGTTGGAGCAGCTCGACTCACTCTGCTCTCCGCACAACTAAAAGCAACGCAAAGACAGCCGAAGGGCCATTAAACACTCACGCTGCACTGCTGGGCGGCTGCAGGCTTGACCTGCATGAAACTGGATCTCATCTCTCACCAGGGAGGAAGACGTTCAGCGTGGTCGAACACCACCGGGCAGAAAATCCAGCAAAAAAGCAGGGAAGTGCTCCACAACCTGGACGGACTGTGAGCAGGACTTCAGCTGGTGTAAAACCACATGAGAGACATGTCCCCCACCTGTCCAAATGTGGACCTTTAAAAAATTCAAACTCCTAGAAAACATTAAAAACGTCCTCTTGATCTGAATCTGCTGACTTGGCGAGCAGCCTTCTCTGTGAGCCCACCACCCACTGAACAAGAGAGGAGGAAAGTCCCGCTGACGCACCCCCCCCCCATCCTTCAGCTGACGAGGTTTGTTTTCTAACGTCTGTTTCCACTCCGTCACCATCCTCATCCTCTGCTCTCCTCCCTCTTCCCGCTCAGTCTGTGTTGGGTAACGAGAGCGGGAAAGTGTCATTAAGTTGGTGAAACGAGGAGTCGTCCTCTAAAAAAAAAGATAATTCTTTAAAATGTTTCAAAATACTCCTACAGATTAATGAATATTTAATAATAAGGCTCATGAGTCTGATAAAACATAAAGAAATATTAAATTTAACGTTGGCTGCTGTAGCTTTAGTGCTAAAACTGTCATCAGTTTTTGTTTTTCTAACTCCTACCACTACGTTTACCTAAAGGGATAGTTCAGATCTTTTTAAGTGCAGTTCTTTGTAAACATTTACCGTATTTTTGCCCTATAAGTCACTTTTTTTGCATAATTTAGATGCCCTGCAATTTACTGTATAGGCCGAAGCGCTGTATTTATGGATTTTTTCCCCATATTTATACTGTATTTTTAAGCCTAAAAGTCACAGATTTTGTGCATAATTTACATGCCCTGTGACTTATACGCTGAAGCAACATATTTATGTTTTTTTCCCCTCATATTTATAAAACATTTTTTGGCTGAGATATGACCATTTTCATTCATTCTGACTGAAAAAAGTAATTGTGCAGTACCATTTTCAGCCACTTGATGGCAGCAGAGTCATAATAGTAGTATGGCATGCTGTTGTGTCATGTAATAGGTAAACGTGGCTATAATGACATTCAAAAAAGTTCAAGACAAAAACAACTGGACTTTATTTATTATACTTTATACTTTTTTGTTTTTGTCTTGAACTTTTTTGAACTACCATGTCCTGGAGGGCTGAGAAACTTCACCAGCTATTAATGACACAATTGGCTTGCCACCTTCATTCTGCTCCGGCCCACATTTTCGGGTTGTCAGCGGTGACGTGAATCAAACGTGACGTGTCAGTGGTGACACACAATAGATGCGATGTATACGGCGAAGCGACTTATTTATGGATTTTTCCACTATATTAGACAAATATGGACTGATGTGATTATCGACATCTGCCTTATAATCTGTCTGTTTTGCTACTTTGACATCTTTGTTTTAACTTGTTAAAAAAAATCTGTATTTCTCTCTTATGATTGTCTATTGTTGATTGTCCAAGGAAAATCTACTGTTGCTGTTGTCATCATTCTTTGTTTGTAGCCAGGTCTCTCTTGTAAATGAGTCCTCGAGGCTCAATGGGATTAACCTGCCTAAATAAAGGTTGAATGAATGATGTGACATATAGGGCGGTGTGACACCCAACAGCCCAACAACAACTCTGAGGGTCTCGTCTTCTTTCAAACTGTCTCATCTGCTTCTAATGTAGTCATTTTCATCTTCACTCGTTCTTTTACAAAATCAGAGAATCAGAACGGGTCCAAGCGTCTGAAGCGGCTGCTGGGAGTCCAACGTGCACTTTAACGTTAAACAGCTGCTGAAGGAAGGGTTCAGGTCCGATACCTAATCCATCTGTTTGCTTTTCCACACAAACAGTGGCAGCTTCTCCGCTTAACCCAAACTGGAAGGCAGAACCGGACCGCCCTGCAGAGGAAACTCATCTCAGCAGCTTCAGTCTCTAAAAGAGCTTAGGAACACAGGGCAGGTGCAGTAAACATCGAGAGGTAAATCGAAAGCTTTGGCCTCTGGCTCTGAACCACGAGGGTCCGGTTCAAAGTCTGCATGACAGCTGACCCGCCGGCCCGCTCCGATACTCACTCTGTTGTAAAGAAATAATATTAAAATGTGTTTTTTAGGCTTCGCCTTCACCGTGAAGCTCATATTTTATGGATTTGAGGCAAATTTACACTGAAGACTGAGATCGTAATGATTATTGCAAAAAACAAACATGCATTTTATGATTTAATTATGAACTAAATTTTTTTGAAGTATTGTGTGCATCTTGATGTGAGCAAACAAGATGTTAACTAATAAATTAGGTCAAATTTTATTTTATTTAATGTCAGGACATTTAAGCTCAGTTTTGTTGTTGAGAGGAATGTTTCTGCTTTTTATACATTTATTATTTTTGTTCACTTTACATGGAGTTTGAGTCTGTCTGCAGCAAAACGCCTGAGCATTGATTTCATAATAAAAACAATTATTCTACATATCTTGAGATTTTATTTACCACAGATGATAAAAGTTTTTCAGTTCTTAGCATTTTTATGCGAGTATTTTTAATAAAAATAAAAATAAAGGTAATCCAACAGAACTTTCTCCAAGTTTACCTTCGTCTTTCAGTCAAGTTTGAATATTTCTGACTGAAGATTGAATACTATATATATATATATA
>JBBPBX010000676.1:107651-121040 GCA_038048925.1 Garcialebias charrua
AACTGCACAACCAAATTTCATTTCTTGGGCAGATATTTTACTGTAGAGAACTTTGATCAGAGGGGTCCATGTTGACTCAATGACTCCAAGGTGCTCCATGGGTTCTTCATTCATGTACAGTATTCTATTAAGGATTAGCCTAATTCAGCTGTTACATGAATGCAGGACGAATCCTGGATGTGTTGCCAGTTCACAACATATACCTACACATACACACATTGCAGTCTCACAAATGTCAATGTTTACGTCAACATCAGAAATGAGATCTGTACAGTCTGAGAATGTTGAGTAGTCTGCAGTTTTATATGGAACACTAGGAGTTAAACCTGATGGAAAGTTTAAAACAGAGGAAGATGGCAACTGTCTTGAATGTTTTCACTCTGTGATGAAGTACTACTGGTAATTTTTTTCCCCCATAAAATGATGGACCTCAGTTTAAGTGCTGCTTCTGCTGTTCTGGGTGATCTATCTACATAATTTTCTGAACCTGCTTGTTCCTTTCCAGGTCCTGGTGGTCACTGGCACCCAGTTACTGCACAAGAGTTGGAGGGGTTACACACAGGACAGGTCACAAGTCCACAAATGAGACAAACAACCAGTTTCTCTCTCTCTCTCTCTCTCTCTCTCTCTCTCTCTCTCTCTCTCTCTCTCTCTCTCTCTCTCTCTCTCTCTCACTCACTCACTCACTCACTCACTCACTCACTCACTCACTCACTCACTCACTCACTCACTCACTCACTCACTCACTCACTCACTCACTCACTCACTCACTCACTCACTCACTCACTCACTCACACACACACACCAAGGGACAACTAGAGTTACCAGTCAGCCTAACATGCATGCCTTTGGTCTGTGGACAGACTACCTTGTGAAAACCCATGCATGTGCAGAAAGAACATGCAAACTCCATCCAGAAAAGTCCCAGGCTGGGATTTGATCCTGCAACCTTCTACCAACACCTAAGATCCTACCAACTGCACCACCATGCCACCCTGTTTTGGTTTAGTTTTTATGAAAATACTAATGATGCAATGCAATATGTCATAATCCACCAAAGTTAAGTCAGGTCCTCTGGACAGATTCTTTTAGTTGAAACACTTCATTTTTCATCCAAAAAACTTCATCAGTCCAACGAGCCACAACAAACTCAGTCTTATAAGCAGCACACTCACATAGTGGGCCAACCAGTTTGATGGTTATAAGCTGGTTTCTGGAGTCCGCCCTCTCCACCACCGACTTGTCTGAGGCAGCCATGGTCACAGTGGTTCAAAACAGCAAAGTTCATGCTCAACAATCCAGGTTAAAAAAAAATCTAACAAAGTTAAGTCAGGTTCTCTGGATTGTTTCTTATCACCATCAAACTGGTTGGCCCACTATAGCCCCTTTCACAAGACGCATCAATCCGTCTCTGATGCGTGTTCAGTTCTCCAACGAGCATTCAGAAAACATACAAACACGCCTTGGCGAGTTAAATTGACTTGCCTCTGATTCGCCCCTGACCCGTGAGCAGAGGTAGTAAACCCGCATCTGTCGACTTGTGAAAGGTCTCGGGGCTGCGCGGCTTCAAACTTATTTGAATAATGACGTACTCTCCCACGTACTATCCCGGCGCACACTGTAGCGCTGTATTTAAATGTGTAAACAACAACATGACATCTGTATTTTGCTCGCGCATCACTCGCTATTCTTCGCCGAATCTTTTTCTTTTTTTATTGATCATCACGGAAATGTCTAATTGGGGTGATGCAGAGACCTGTGTGCTCCTGTCTCTGCGCGCAGAGGAGGAAAAAGGGACTTACCGGTACAGTGAAGGATGGGGCCCTTCTGGAGCGGATTGCTTTACTGATGCGAGAGCAAAAAAAAACAAAAAAAAAAAAAAAGCATTCGGAGAAACACAACGATGTTCGCTAGCGTCGCCATGTTTGTTTACATCCACCTCTGCGGTGCGGTCCCACGTTAAACACGCAGGCACCACGTCCTCTGAGCAGCAGATTTTCACCACGCCTCTTTTCAACACGCGCTGCAAATCGTTTTGTGAATGCTCCATTGAGGGCGGGCTGTGGCCGGATTCAACTTTGTTTTATGAATGACCCGATGGGTATTAAAGCCGGACTGGTCTGTGCGGGAACTGTGCGGGTCTGACTTATGAAAGGGGCTTATGTGAGTGTGCTACTTATAAGACTGAGTTTGTTGTGGCTCCTCAGACTGATGACGTTTTTTGGATGAAAGATGAAACGTTTCAACAAAAAGGAACCGTCCGGAGGACCTGACTTAACTTTTTTGGGTGTTTTACCTGGATTACTGAGCACGAACTTTGAATATGTCGTAATGTTATGCATCTGAAGTCGTATGCACTAAAACAAGCCTGAATAGCTCAGAGCTGCTTTGTTACTTTGAGGAAAGAGCTCCAGGTAACGGTTAAATGACTTGCTCTCATAAAGTATGATGTCAGAGACAGTTGTCTTTTTGAATCTGCAGTGTGAATTGCGTTCCCTGTCCACACACAGCCCCGTCCAGCTGCTGCTCACTCCCACACTCTCACTGTGAACACATTCAAAAACTGTGCGCTGATGACTGGGCTGTACGTCTCCTGTAATCCCCCTATTGCCTCAGTATCAGCAAGGCTTCACATGTTTGACTCACATGACCTTAATGTGAGTCAGGCACGTGTACATTTTCCCAGCGTGCATGTTTAAGTGTGCGGTGTGGGTTCATGCACATTTTGAGCTTAGAAATATGTTCGGGGCGGGTTAGGGGTACTGAAGAAGGGGGGTGGATGAGGTTAAAAACCACTTTTGGAAATTGTAGAGCGAGTGTGCAAACAGCGTGTTCTGTTAGAGCGATCTGTTGAAGTGATTAAAGGCAGGAGCTAAAAACAAGGCAGTGGACCTTTGAGGGCCTGTTAGGCATGTGTGCCTTTCTCATTGTCCTATAGGGTGCAGCAGCTGGACAATAAATTGTCCTGCCAAAGTGGCTAAACTTGTGAAGGTGAAAGAAGTACAGGCCTTGATTAGCACACCGAGACACGTCTGAGGAGCAGAGGCAGAGGCTGCCTCCACTGTCATGTCTATTGTTGTCACGGAGCTCATGAAAGTGTCTCTGAGCTTCATTTGATCGTTTGGAGCTTGACAAAACACTGGGGTGGTCATTTTAAATCAATTTAAGTAAAGTTTAAGCTTTTTTCTCGTTCTTGTTTCCCATCCTCAGCCCATCAGATAGCTTTCATTTCCCCACACCTGCCCATTAAATGACGGGTCTGTATTTTCCATTCCATAATGAACCTGTGCTGTTTTTGGCTGTGGGACTCAGAACCTGGACAGTGGCAGACATTGTCACAGCAGAAAAAAAATAAATAAATCCCCCTGCACCCCTAAGTCACGCCGCCTCTCTCGATTGCTCCATTGCTTTCACCTCCTTGAACCTATTTTTCTTGAACATTGGTGCATTTGAGCGCACCAGACCCCTCCTAGAAGCCCCCGCCACCCCCAAAGTCTCAGGGGAAAACCCACTGAATTGGTGGGAGCTTGGAGAGGAAGGGCAAAAGGGAAACCTGAAGCAGACGGGGCCTTTCAGATTGGGCTCTGAAGAGAATAATTATACTTTCAACACTCTTTGTTTTCTGCTGAGTATTAAGAAGAAATGCTCGTTTCCTTGTTTTCCTTTTGCTTTATCTCAATTTTAGGAGCTTTCTCTTGTTCCTCTCCACATGCTTTGCCGCATGTGCTCTGCTTTGTGAATAATTTACAAATTCCTTATAGATTATTCAACCCTCCACACACACACACCACATTTGTCAGTTTTAAATTTTTACTCCTTTAGTATCAAAATGTAGAAAACATTCCACCTTGTTGTATCCCCCACCCCCTACATCTTTAGTTTGCTCTCTTGCACACCAGGTATTACATACATTTCTTACCTTGTGTCATGTATGACATCTACAAGAAGAAGTATTTCAGACATGGATCAAACTATTTCATTTGCAGTGGTATTTTCCTGTTAGCAAAATAGATTTCTGACATACTTTCTCCATAAAGATTAATGAAAGCTTAAAGGCTTAAGCAGCTTCTGGCTTGTTAGTTTAATCTCAAGATGCTTCAACATGTCAAAGATTTGTTTTAAGACACTAAACCTACAATTTGTATTGAGTGAAATGTGAGATGTGAGAGAAATACTTTGATTTTGGGAATAATGTAAAAACTGAATGTACTTACGAAAGTTGATGAACTGGATTTTGTTGTCTTTGTCATTTTAAAAGTGCATGCTTTTCAAAAGATACAGAAAGCAAATCTTTCCTGATTTATTTCACCTTTATTTTTTTATTTCTTCTGTTTTTTTATGTACTTTTTAATACACTCCCATTTTCCTTTTACCAAACCCCTCTATTTCTTTCTGAATTTGCCTAAGTTGTGCATTAACGAGCGGAGAGACTCTGGTCTGATCGCCTCCCTCAAAATCAATAGCAGATCCAAAAGAACCATCACCTCTCATTAAGATGTTCATTAAGAATTACCAATAAACCTTCTCTTTGAAGTCTTTCCATCTGCCTTTCCAGCTTTAATTTTCCTGTAGCTTTACTGGCCAGAACCCTAGACTCATCTCAACTCATTGTCCCTAATCTTAGCTCTTACTGTCTCCTGTTGAATCCAGCTGCTGTCACCACTATTATTAAATCTGTCTAATTGAACAGACCTCTGTCAGTTTGTGTGCGTGTATCCATGATGTGGCTAGGCTTGCTGGAGCCAGGTGGCCATGTGTTTGGCTTAGACTGCATTTCTATGGATATAAAACCACAAGCAATACACAAAGCCATGCAACGAACACAGTGCAAGAGATGATACAAAGTCAAAGACTTGGCTGGAAGACATTGGATATCACGAGTAATAAGACATTTAGCCATGATGCTTGGGATTTGGTAGATCTGTCCCAAGTGGTTTGGTTTTATTCCAAACGTTCATGGAACCGCGAAGAGAAGATAATGCCTCTAACGTGGTCCAGTGGCTAAACACTGTCACTGATGAAAATCCAGTGAGTCTCTGAACAGTAAGCTGAATCGTGAAGCATGATAACACTTCGCCATGAAGAAAAACCGAGAAACAAAGGTCTTTTAAATCAAGCAACAACTCAGCAGCATGTTAGGTGTGGTGTAGCTGTGGTACGTCAGCTAATTAAGAGGCTAAAGTTGCTCAACCCAAGGCACAAACAACTTGCAAAAGCTGCTGATCTCGGCTATGATGTCAATAAAAGCTGCGGAGCAGATTTCTGCTGTAAATACTTCAGCAACAAATTTTCTTCTATGTGCAGCAAATCAAGCAGAAGCTTCCACCATATGTTTTCACAAAACCTCCGCGAAGTGTATCACTTTGCCTCATGCTGCTGTTTACTTCTTTAACTCAAGCCGTTTGGACAGTAAACAGAGGTTGGCACCGGGCCGTCTGGACCAGCTCCAAATGTTCCGCTCAGAGCCATCTCTTTGTCCATACTGCCACAGATCCACAGCTGGCTAATGAACGTCAGGCCACAGAATTCCTTCACCAGGACTACTGGAGTGCCCTGAGAGGCAGAAGCATTTGTGCAATTATACAACAACCTGTTATAAATTAAATTGTGTCTCAATTCTCCTCTTCAACCTCAGTTATGTTTTGATGGTGAGATTTGGCTGCAATCTATCGCCAGCACTGGATTAAAAATACCCTGTAAATAACTTTGGGGCAATAAAGCAATAACTGCAACAGGGAAACCTAATTTATATTACCTATCTCTTGTTTTATTGTCTTAGCTGTTTTCTTCCAAGCTGTTTTGTTTATTTTTTAAATACCATTTTATTTTCACTTGTTATTCTCAATGTGTACGCATCTTTTATGATTGTCTATTGTTGTCTTTGTTGTCCACTGTTGTCATCATTCTTTGTCAAAATCAGGTCTTGTAAATGAGTCCCCAAGGTTCAAAGGGATTAACCTGTATAAATATAGGTTAAATACAAATTGTGTTTTTGTTTTGAATAATGACGGCACATCCTGCATCGTCAGAGTTTAAGAAGGACAAATAAATGCATCATATGATGATTGTATCTACACAGTTCAAGTGATCATCAGCAAACACACACACAAAACCAACAATAAAAAGAGTAGTTAGTGTCAGAAACACACAAACAATTGACTGAGGAACGTCAGTCAGAACTGGAAAAAAGAACATGGTAACGATGCACCATCCAATTTTATGATAAGTCATCTGGTACATTCTAAATGTAGATGCATTCATGTTTGTGTGCTTGGGGACCTGCTAACCAGCAGAATCTAAACCTGACTGGAGCATCAGTGACCCGGCTCAGACTTAACAAGTCGAGGTCGCAAAGTTTCTCGAGGGAAATTCATTTGTAAACGTTTGATTTGAGCGCTCACTCAGTCCCATGCAGATGACTGTACAGATATACAGTACTGTGAGTGTGTGCAGAGATGCAGTGTGCAGAATGGCTGTGATATTCTACATCTGCTGCTTCTAGTCTACCTTTTCTGAACCCCAAACACCAGCGTGGCTCGGATTGGCAAAAATCTGCACTCAGATGGAAACGCATGCTGTGATCTGGTCACATGTAGTGGTCAAAGAAGAAAAAATTAAGTTTATTTTTTAATAGAGAACACAGCTACAGGATGCACACACAGGCATACACACTTGAACTTACTGAAACAAAAAAGAAACATTTGAATCAATAAGAAAAACAATACATAATACACAAAAAAGACTAACAAAAACAAACAAACTTGCAAACCAATAAACCGTCTAATTTTACTGCATTATGTTAACAAAATATTACCAAGTGAAAATCAATTATTTTAAGATGGTGGATTTTGTAGAATTGCGGTCTGTTTAAAAAAAAAAAACAGTTTCTTTTTTCCTTATAGTTAAATAATGAGCGAGACAAACAGTGCAAAGCTGCTGTTTCTGAAATGCCTAAATTAAATCTGGATTGTTTCCACTTTATTTACATGCATATGTTTGTTCTATTTTTTTGTCTCTTTTCATTTGAAAGGCGGTCATCCACTCTTCTTCTCCACTGACAGCCTGTCAGTTGAGTGAAAGCAATGAAATGATTAGCAAATCAGTGGCCGTCTCACCCGACCAGATTGGAGAGCAGCTTTTCACAGAGTTATTTCACACGCCCGGGAGAGACCTCTGCCTTCAGCAAGGACCTAACAGCACATTTTAAATGCATTTGTTTTCATGTTAGAAAGACAAAAGCTAAAGTTTTCATGAGTCAAGGAGGCTGGTGACTGCAGTGTGTGCATGTGAGGGGCCATTCACTGAGAATTTCTGACTGCATTAATGGGGATTTGTTTCACAGGAACTGAGGTTGCTGAGGTAGTTAAGCAGCTCCACGTCAGCAGGAACTGGATGTGGATGAGACTTACCCGGAGTTCCTCAAGGCGCTGAAAGTTCTGTCCGTCCTCATTAAGTTGTCAGTGCAACGTTGCATGGAGGTTGGGTCCAGTGTCTTTAGATTGGCAGATTGAGGTGGTGGTCCTTCTTTTAAAAAGGGGGACCAGAGGGTACGATACAGCTATAGGAAGATCAAACTTCTCAGCCTCCCTGAGAAAATCTATGCCAGGGTTCAGAAAAGGAGAGTCCACTTCCTTGGATTTAAGTGGAGGTTTGTGTCTTAGAACATGGTGCAGCTTTTAACTGTCATGATCTGTGTTGTGTGTTTATGATTTAGTTTTATGTGATTTAGTTTTACTTTCCATCTTTGCAGGGTTTTTCCCTTCATGTGGTTCAGCTCATGCCCCTCCCACTCTAACCTGTTCCTCACTGTCTCTCCCCAGGTGTTGTCAGTTCTCCCTCATTAGTTTCCCTTTAAAGCCTGTTATTTTTCTCATTGTATCTGTGCATTGTCCATCCATCCATCCATCCGTCCATCCATCCATCCATCCATACATCCATACATACGTACGTATGTACATACATACATACATACATACATACATACATACATACATACTGTTGCGAATTCAAAAGGTTGAAGGAAGCTCTGAAACGAATGTGCAAGTTATGCAGGTTTATTGTACATAATAAGAATAAACCTTACAGCAACAACAGACCTCTCACCGAGCACAAGTCCACACACACATCTTCAAAGGCAGGGCCACGGTTATAAAAACCCCGGATGTCGTCACCGCCTCCTGGAACCTGGAACCGCCTTGGACTGCTTCAGGACCGCCCTGGAACCACCTACACTACCACGTGACCCTCCTTTCTGTCAACAAACTATCAGCTTCAATGTAAACATCAAATGTTGGGTCTGTTGAATTGTGCAGGCGTGTAACTGTTCCCTAGTGAAAACAAAGCCCGAGAGAAAAACGTTCTGCCTTGTGTCACATTTCACATTATAAGGCAGAATTAAGTGAATACAAATAATGGAACATAATGGGTGTAATGTAATACTGATAGAAATATATTTCAATTCCCCTTTTGACATGACAAACATCATGTCAACAAAATCCTATATGTTCTATGTGAGAATGCAATTAAAAACGACACACATTGGAAATCTCTAACATTCCCACCCACAGCAATATTACATCTAAGTTACCCACCCAGAATATAAAAACCCTCATATAAAATAAGCATCAATACTACATGGTAATAACTAATAAAAGTAAAGGTAAGAAAGTACAAACAAAGAAAACAACCAACAACAAAGAACAAGAAGAAACAGAATAAGAACAAAACAAACAAATAAAGAATAAAACAAACAAATAAAGAATAAAACAGACAAAAACAAAGAATAAAACAAATGTAACAAACAAATAGAAACAAGACAAAACAAACAAAAACAATGAACAAAAATAAAACAGACAAAAACAAACAAGACAAAAATAGATACAAAAACAAACAAACAAAAAAATAAAAACAAGAAAGAACCGTGCGGACTGTCCCTCACAAAACACGCCTCTACAGGGTATATGCAGGAATAATGAAGTTAAATTCAATACCTTTAAAAAGGCGTTCAATAAAAAACAACTGGACTTTAATTTGACTTTATAAATTCAATACTTTCTCAAAAACCCATTTGATTTATCAACTCTTAACAACTTCAAAACATTATATATACTCTGCTCCAGGTTGTGCATTTCTGGTATGTGTTAACCTTAGCAAAGAACTGGTGTCAGGCCTCTTCATCTTCTTCATCATAGACACATGTGAGGGGAAAAGCCCTACACTACTCTGTTAACTAATCCGATATCTGAGAAAAGCTCAACTACTCTTATTCAGAGATGTCTGTGATAAGGGCTAAGACCACATTCAGGAAAGTAACACTAAATCTATGATTAATCTGATCAGAACAGAAAACACAAAAATCCTTCCATAACCTGTCAAACTCAATTATCTTATTCACATCCATTTCCTATATATATATATATATATATATATATATATATATATATATATATATATATATATATATATTATATATATATATATATATATATATATATATATATATATATATATATTATTCTCTGTACCAGAATGTTCTACCACAAACATTTCCTATCAGTAAAATTCACCGCTAGGCTACTCTGATACTTCTTAACAAAGGTGCAGCTAAAATGTATCCTCTAAAACATTTCTAATTATCGTTCAAATCTAAGAATCAAAATTGATAAAACTAAATTATATCTATAGAAAAGTAGTGAAAACCCTGTACACCTTTCTCAAAAATCTATCAACACACAACTATTGTACTGCACATTCACCAGGCACAAACATATATATATATAATCACATTAATCTGTCTGAAACATTCACATTCTGTCTGACTCATTCATCTCAACAACCTTCAATCCTTTCTGGACCTCCTGGATCAAACTCACAGTCATTCTTCACAGGTGTAAGAATAACCATATGTATCCTTTCAACATATGGTGTAAACAACAATTGAGAGGTTTCAACAAATAATGAGAAAACCTTGGCATATATTAGTGATTAGTTGGTTAGTTTGTTAGTTAATGTGATTAGTTCTGCTCTGCTGCATGTTCCACCTGTTAACCTATAGGATTAAAAAAATGGTGCAGTGAAATAGATCTTCCCTTCATTGTTTACACTGCAACATTAAGCATTCATTCAACATTAATTAATCTGCTGAAAAGGGGAGGAATGTAAACCCAGTTATGGTAAGGTTCCTCTGCTTGTCCATCACAGCTGTGGAAACATGTGATTGTAAAGTGCATTTCCCCTTTTCAGATATAAATTATTCACAATCTTATTTTGCGTGTTCCGTCACGATCATCAGAAGTCCAGATTTGACCTGTAAATGAAAAAATAAGAAAAAGTCAGCACTAAATCTGTATAAATTACCCCAAACGTTCAGATCAAGAGGTGGGTTCAACAGAATCTTGTTGAGCAACTACTATCCAACAACCTGTTTTTAGGCACTTATTAAAATGATATTTTATAACTTTATCAAATGTATAACTGTTTCCAGCTCTCATCACTGTATGAAGAGTTAAAACGTTGATCTACGATGGTCACCAAATTGTTGCGAATTCAAAAGGTTGAAGGAAGCTCTGAAACGAATGTGCAAGTTATGCAGGTTTATTGTACATAATAAGAATAAACCTTACAGCAACAACAGACCTCTCACCGAGCACAAGTCCACACACACATCTTCAAAGGCAGGGCCACGGTTATAAAAACCCCGGATGTCGTCACCGCCTCCTGGAACCTGGAACCGCCTTGGACTGCTTCAGGACCGCCCTGGAACCACCTACACTACCACGTGACCCTCCTTTCTGTCAACAAACTATCAGCTTCATATGTAAACATCAAATGTTGGGTCTGTTGAATTGTGCAGGCGTGTAACTGTTCCCTAGTGAAAACAAAGCCCGAGAGAAAAACGTTCTGCCTTGTGTCACATTTCACATTATAAGGCAGAGTTAAGTGAATACAAATAATAGAACTTAATGGGTGTAATGTAATACTGATAGAAATATATTTCAATACATACATACATACATACATACATCAATCCATCCATCCATCCATCCATCCATCCATCATCTTTTACCCGCTTCTTTCTTTTCAGGTCACAGGGGTCATTGGTGTCCATGTCCAGCTGTCGCTTTGCAAGAGACGGGGGAGGGGGGGTTTTCACCCTGGACAGGTCGCAAGTCCATCACAGGCCTTTTGTTTCCTTGTTTAATAAATTAGTTAATTTTTTTATTTACTTCAGAGTCTTTTGAGTTTCTGTCTGTGCTTTAGCTTCTAATCTTACTAAAACATGATGTAACAGGTGGCACCACAATGTGGCACAATTTCCCTGTGCTGTAAGCCTCTAGAAAAAGGAAGTTGTCAGTATTGATGACAGAGTGCAATTTCCTGAGAGTGGCCAGGTGTGTGGTGTTCACGCATGCTGTGGTGCAGGCGCTTGGGGTAGGTTTGAAGGCTTGTTTTTAAACATATTGGGTGTTGTTTATAAACGGGTGGGTTTTATTCTGATGTGTGATGTGTTTACAACAGGACCACACAGTTTTAAAGAAGCAGATTGAAACAGGACTACCTGGTTGTGGGGTTCGACACCACAGGTAGGCTTGCAGGTTTCTGGGTTTTAAATTGTATTATATGGTTTTGTTTATTCTTTATTTTTGTCTGGTAGGGCCACACTTTTCTGTGCTGTTCGGGATTTGCTGTGACTGGGTGTGGGCTTATCAGACGCCGTAGGTGCGCAGTGATTCTTAAATTGTTTTAAGAGTGTCTCTATTAAAGTTTTGTAGTTAATAAATTTGTCTTGTTTTTTACAGTTGATCACAGTCACCTGCTGTCCTTCTTTGAGTTTTTTCTTTTGTTGTTCTGTCCAGTTTTGTTGAGTTGTATTTTGTTTTCTCCTTAGTGCATGTGAGGGCAGATAACAGTTTTAAATATCTTTGGTCACTTCCTTGTTATTCTATGTTGTTAACTTTAAACTTAAAATCCCTTCATGTAAAAATAAATATTATTATTGTTGTAAATCATATTTATTCCCCGTGTTTAGTTCTTTTTCCCGACTCATAACATTTGGCATTGCTGGAAGGAAGCCTTCCCTTTACTTAGGATTGATGAATCTCTGGATGCGTTGGTTGGAGCACAGTGGTTTACAACACTAGATTTGGCTAGTGGGTACAGTCAGGTTGAGATGGCTGACAAGGACAAGGAAAAAACTGCTTTTTGCACACCATTTGGACTATTTGAGTTTAATCGCATGCCTTTTGGCTTGTGTAATGCGCCCAGTACTTTTCAACGTCTGATGGAGCGTCTGTTTGGAGACTGCCGCTACCAGTCACTGCTTTTGTATTTAGTTGATGTCATTATCTTCTCTTCAACTGTCGAACAGCATTTGCAGCAGTTAAATCAGGTATTCTCCAGATTGGAAAGCCAAGGGTTAAAGGTCAAACTGTCAAAATGTCATTTTTTCTAGAAGAGAGTTAAGTATTTGGGTCATGTGGTATCAGAGGAGGGGGTCTCTACAGACCCAGATAAGGTAGCAGTAGTACGAGACTGGAAGCGACCCACTACTCTGGCTGAGCTTCGCTCATTTTTAGGGTTTGCCAGTTATTATAGGAGGTTTATGGGTGGTTTTTCAAACGTGGCTACCCCGTTAAATCGTCTTGTTGCTAGACTGCTTCCTCCTAGGAAAAGGGGTAAAACCCCTAAGAAGCCTTTGGGTGACTTCTGGGATGAAGAGTGTAAGCAGAGTTTTCAGAAACTCAAAGCTGCATTGATAACAACTCCTGTTCTTGCCTATGCAGACTTCCAGAAGCCTTTTTTATTGGAAGTAGATGCCAGTCATGGAGGGTTAGGAGCAGTACTCTCTCAAGTGCATGGGGGTAAGTTGCATCCTATAGCATTTGCAAGTCACAGTCTGAAGCCCACTGAGCATAACATGAGTAACTATAGCTCTATGAAGTTAGAATTAGTAGCTCTTAAGTGGGCGGTTACAGAAAAATTTAGAGAGTATTTGCTAGGTAACAAGTGTACAGTCTTTACAGATAATAATCCATTTAGTCATTTGGCTACAGCAAAATTTGGAGCAACAGAGCAGAGATGGGTCTCTGAATTGGCCGCTTTTGATTTGACGTTTAAATACCGACCAGGCTCGCAAAATGCTAATGCAGATGCACTGTCCCGTCAACATGTCATGTACAGAGAAGTAGGGGCTGGCTTAGGTCTAGATGAGGGGTTTGCTGGAGTCCAGGAAGAGATCTGTGCATTACCTGGTCTGTCAACCACTGACCTTAATACACTGCAGCATCAGGATCCTGTTGTTGGTTCCTTTGGACGATTTTGGGTAAGGGGTAGGAAGCCTGATGCTAAGGAGAGAGATGGGCTTGATAAAGCCACTAAAGAGTTAGTTTG